>CCAG010005510.1:0-20040 GCA_001077435.1 Glossina morsitans morsitans
GGTCACAAACATCCCAGAAATTGCGGCCTATACGTTGAATAGAAGAAAACAAGACGGACAGATGGGCAGACAAGCTTTGATCGATTCAAAATCGATCGGTATGATAAAAGATGCATCTATCTCAAGTCCTTCTAGATATTACATACACTCGCACACACATTGACACAATTTCCTCGCAAATCAATTATTCGGATAAAATCGCTTAAAATTACTAAGATTTGAAGCCACATTTTCAGAAAACGTTTCAATAAATTCTGCCCATTTTCACCTGCAACGTAATTTATGTAACTTAACGGAAACCGAACTGAACGCACTTTGAATCTCTCTCCGAAAGTTTATTTGTTTTGCTTTTACAACTACCAACAATGTGTATGAGCGTACGAATCCAGGGACATTTTGTTGCTTAAGGTTGGATGCGCTCTATGAGTTATCCATTATGCATATTTTTGATAATAAATTAAACCTAATGTACATAATTGGCCCCTAGCTATGAACGTACTTGTGAATCTCAAGCGTAGAAAACATACTTAACCTTCCTGGATATAAGCATCTGTAGGCATCTATGGAAAAAATAGATTAGGATTGAATTTAGGAAATTTGAAATTAAAAAACGATAATACGACACTAATATCTTTGCTTTGAACCGTAACCTTCTGTGTACATGGAACAATTTTCCCTATCCCCGAAAAATGTTTTCTTCAAAATTTCATGATCTCCACTTACGTTCTTCAACATAAAAAATATATATAAAAATAAAAAGCTGATTTCTGAAACACTATAACTCTACATACCTACACGAACTCTAACACACTAGCGAAAGTCTTTGTAAAGTTTTTAAGTTCATTCAAAAGTCTTTTCAAAAAAAAAAAAATATATATATATAAATATATATATGTATAACTTCATCAAGAGGATTTTCGAGTAGAAATGAGGCTAAGAGCGATTCGAAAGCTTGCAATCTTTTCGCCAAAGAACTAGAAGGTCGGCATGACGTCTTTGCAGTTGATTATGAATCCGGTTGTCTGCTTTTCTATCATTTCGCAACATCTAAAGTGCAAAACGTTCAGTTCATTTGGCTAAAAGGGTATAAAGTCATTTTTCTCGAAACATGATTTTCGAAAACGGCAAATGGCATAATTAAAAAAAAAAAAATTGGATTTTTTTCTCATTCGAATTTTTTACACATTCTCTACAACAGTGCTGAAAACTTTTTCGATAGGTTGATTTAAGCATATTTCATTAATAAAAGAGTGATCGGATCCTGGATCGAAATTTGACCCTCAAACACGGGATAAACACAGGAAATTCAATATTTCGAAAAAATCCTTCACATATTTTTTCTATAGACAGATAGATACAAATGTCGATTGAATATATTTTTTTTATTTTTTTTTTTTAAATCTTACCGAGAAGCTCCTTGAGCTCAAGATAACTCCAGAGAATGGTTATGGTGGCCAATGGCCAATTTTTGACATTTTTCCATAATAATTTCATTTTGTAGTACATAAGGATACGCTTAGTAATCTCCTCAAATATGATTATTGTGCAATCTTTCCTTCCGTCCCTATCGTTACACCATCAAAGTGGGCTTAACCTTTGAGGAATATTTTAAATGAGAGAAGAATGCAATTTTATTACAATTCTTGAAGTTCCCTGTATTGTGCACTCTCACCAACCGACTTTTTTCACGCGTACCCATATAGAATCAGTCAATGTGATGCAGTGATGCAATCAATCAAATCAATAGTGCTCGCTTTAAATTCTATTTTTATCTGTCATTATAATTTTGATTTTTAAATTTTTTCAGAGATTTGCTTTCGAAGTTGAGCGGTGCGGCAAGCGAATTAAATTTCTTTTGTTTTTGAGTATCAACGAAATGGCCGGTTATTGTGATACAAGGGTGAGTTTCCCTTCCGAATCCACTTTTTTGTACTAGTCTTCCTGTACAAATGCATTTTATTATTTATGTATTTATCATAATTACAATATTTATGCATGAGAAAGTACGAATATGCCAAGTGTGTGTAGTGCATAGACCATAAGTATTAAGTTTATTCAGATCTTGTGAGTTATATATATTTAAGAATACGTACTTACATGCTTACATATGTAATATCTATTCGAGCAACTTTAATATTAAATATAACAAAACAATTTTTAACTTGCAACTAATGATCTTGCGGGCCCTTTTTTTTTTTTTTTTTTGTATATATTAACAATAGAGATTTTTAGAAATAATTGTGAAGGCCGTCAAAAAGTTTAACATGCAAATTTAGTAAAAGGAGATATTCGTATGGACGAATTATTCTTTTTTACAAATATCTCTTGCTGCTGTCATCATATCATTTACACTTTAGTTAACAACGAGCTTGCAGTTGATTTTTTTATAATCAACAAATGCTGCTTTGATAATTAAAGCTTCATATTCGTCTTATATACGCAATATACAAGAGCGAATCTTGGATAACTGTTACCTTGGGTAAATGCGGAAAGCTTGCTAATGTCTTCTATAATGTCTTGGTGAAGGCGTGTCAATGCATCACGAAATTGTTAAGTCTTTCAAAAGGAACCTATATTTTTGGGGAGAAACAATAAGCCGTCTGTTAAAACCTATGTTCATTGGTAGGAGTAATGTTCGCTACTAACAGTGTGGCGTAATGGGATGAAGCGTTGCACTTTAAAACGGCAAACATTACGTGAGCGAGGTTTGCGCCAACGAGCGCGATTTCTTTCGTACCTAAAACATATGAGCGCGCGACTTTTGGCATATCACGCCCAATTTTTTTTTTTTTGTTTTTTTGTTGAAGCTGCATTACTGCATTAATGTATGTGATGCTTTCATTCGTTTGAAAGAAGCCATCATACACCACGCCCTGTTGAGTTTTATGGCCAAAGTTCAATGATTCGTTTACTATACATGATCGTTTTTTGATCTTTTGAGTATCATTAAGTATCCATTGAGCACCATTCGTAAAGATTTAGCAAGATAAGCAGGAAAAGTAAAGCTACCCGCAGATTTTGGCACAGCACTATACCGATTTAAAACTCCAAGAAATTATATTGTCCACAGTTTAATGGGATAATTTCCACAATCTCGTATAGCTGCAAGACAATGCCTTGAAATGAAGAAGTCATAGTTTTATTCAGCATCGCAAAACATTACTTATACCGTTAGAAACTATTAGAAAACGAAGCGACCTAATTTTTACTTCCAATACGATTACCCTCATCTTTTGTTGACAGATTAAGCCCGTGGCTTCTTTTCATAACATTACGAAGTGATATTAAATCGCTTCTCCTTAACGATTAGTTACTCATCCTTTATGAAACTTTATTTTAAAACTGATTTTATGGGAGTTTGCAGATGTTAAAGAAATTCTTCCTTTAATGTGTATATGTATGTATATATATATAAAAAATTAGAAAGAAAAGTAGAAGAAAATGATTGTGTTAAAGTTTGCTTGGAAAAAAGAAAAGAAGAAAAAGAACATTTTAAGCATTAAGCTTTAAGCTTTTTATGATTTATTTTCATTAATTCTCATTATAACTTGTGAACAGAAAGATATTTAAGAAATTAAAAACGAGAAAGAAAATGAAAAGGAAAAAAAAGAAATACGAATTAATTCCCTTGAATAACGTACATTATGTTTAACTAACACATTTAAATAAATATGAAGACAAGAAGGAAAATATAAATAAATCATAACAAGTATACAAATAGACAATCAAAACAAAAGCAAACAAACATGTAAATATAAATTTTCTAATATATATCATAAAATCCAAGTAAAAAATGAAATGAGAAGAAAAGAAACGAAACGAAACGAAAAGAAAAGAAAAACAAATTTATAACATTTGCCATAAGTAGAATTGTATGTGGCCTCGTCAAAGTAAAATGTAAACATGTAAACAATACAAGCAAATATTAAACGAAGGAAACTGAAAAACATAAAAATGAATAACACATACACACTTATCAACTAAAATACTTATCTAAGCGCACATATACATATATATCTACAACTTACATACCAAAGTGAATCCTTTTACAATACGAAGAATTTATTTGAATGTTAAACCGACGAACATGGAGAGTAAACACTTTTAAAGTTGTGCTAGCAAGCAAAGTTTTTCTATTCATGTCATCGATAGCCAAAAAGGATTTACAAATAGATAGATATGTGCTTCGTCGTACTTGGAACTTTCATATGACTATTGCATATACCTACACACATATAGATAATATTGTAATATTAAAAAATGAGATTCTTCGTTATTTATTCGGCTTTTATAAATCATTAATAGATTATAAAGCATGCTGCTCCCATGCAGCGTCTCCCTCACCCACTTATTAACGAAATTATAAATCAAAAATGATGTCTTAAGCTAAGCTTAAGGTAAGCTAAAGCAACCGCTACCGATTCGAAGGCCATTACATTTACGAAAATAGCGTATCTTCGTGTAGGGTTCAATAGAATACAAACAATTTTTGCGGGGTTTTTTCTTTGAAAAAAGCTAAATATGAACGTAAAATGCATTGCCTTGCATTAAGTTTGTTTTTTTTTTTTTTTTTTTTGGTAAATATTGCAGAAGGTCGTCCTTAACTCAATCTATAAATTTTGAGCATGCACCGTTAAATTACAGCAGGGCACTGCAACGCAGTTGGTTTGATAGTAGGCGGCAGAGGCAATAATCAAATTGCGCACACTATACATTATATTCCGAGATTAAACTTGATGATATTTGATATGAACGACTACCGACTATGCTTTCAGAGATTCACTAAAGAATTGAATCGAAGGGAAGTATACCTATGTGCGTTAAAACGCCAAGCATATATGGATAGCACAACCCCTTTTAGTAAACGTAAAACATCATTCAATAAGTCTTCTCGCTGACACATAAATGGCAACACAGTTGACAGACCCATAAGCTTCCGGAATAGTACCAATCGTCAAACCGTGTGTGCCAAAATGTTATGATATTCTCACAATTAGCTTACAAGTTGCATCTGCTTTCGTGACGCTACTTTTCTTATTTTTGAAACAACGAAAAACTCTCAAATTTGATTTCTGTTTAAAAAACATTGCCTTCCGATAAAAGAAAATACCGTTAACAATTAGCATTGGTTTGGAAAATGTTATGACGAATCTTGCCTGTCGGAAAAAGGTAAATTTATAGACGGTTTGCCAATTTGGAACCAAGTCGTATGAATATCGATGAAGCCGAACGCTCTGGATCGCAAACAGTGAAGTTGTGTGAGATCGCGTATACTTTTAAGATGTCAGAAGATAGTGTATTTAGTATTTTACATGTAAATTTGTCCATGAGAAGGTCCCTGATTACGTTTGCTCTCCTTTGACCACGAGGTGTTGGTGACACAGAACGCTGTTTAGCCCTGTTTAGATTAAAT
Organism: Glossina morsitans morsitans; assembly: GCA_001077435.1. Lineage (NCBI taxonomy): Eukaryota > Metazoa > Arthropoda > Insecta > Diptera > Glossinidae > Glossina > Glossina morsitans. The sequence continues at coordinate 5,414 of CCAG010005510.1, forward strand.
AACAAGGATTTTTTGTGCAATATGTGGAAATAGATAAAATATGATTTCAACACTGCATGCCAGCATCAAATCGGCAGCAACCGATGAAAACGATTCAAACGTAGAGTCACATAAACTATTGTAATGTAACGGAATGTCATAAAATATCAACAGTTGTTGTTTGAAGTCGATTGACATTATCCAGAAATCATATGGGTCAGTTGCCATGAGTTGAAAAGACTGCTGGGTAAATATTGAGGTTATGTCGAGTCTTCGTCTTTTCTCAAAAGCTAATCGGAGACGACTAAAACTCTGAGTTTCGTCGTCGTCACAAGTACTGGCTAACTTTGAAAGTTTAGGTTACAATTTTTCCAACGAACTTTCACAAACTAAATTTGACGAACACTTTCGCTAGCGGCTTTCCGCCTGTGCAAGAAGCTTATTATTATTATTATGTTTTTTTTTTATTATTATCATTAATGCGGCACGTTTTAAACATTTTCAGTAATACGCAATTTCTTTACTTGCACACATACTTGTCCCAGCTGTAAGCAAACAATTATAATTAAACAAAAATTAATTAAAAACAATTGAACATATAATGCCGATTAAAAGTTTCGTGTATGTTTGGTGTAAATTTTAGGTATGACTTAATATATGACGTAATAAGAGAATAATATCCAATATTTTTTAATTTTAATTTTCAAGGCTTTTGTACGACGATTACAGATAATGTCGGACATAACGTCAACACTGTTCGATCAAATAGTTTCGAATATTTTTCCAACATATGTATGCATAGAGCCAGCAATTACTTACGATCGATAAAAATAGAAATTGGGATTGAAAGATTTCGAAACTCGTGTAAAATATTGAGACAATTTGACAAGCAAGAACTTTCAAAACAACATCAATTCACTTATGCTTTTTGCCGACCTCAACTTAACCAGCTATTATTCACTTTAATAATAATTCAATAGCAATGTAAAGCTAATAAAGCAAAAAATAATTATTAAACACAAGAAAGAAGCGTTAACCTTAAAGCGATTATGACGTATATAATATTGCTGCCTATACTCTAAAATGCCTTTAATAATATTCTAAATTTCTTGCACGCATTCTAAACCTATATGAAATTTATATGTATTTTGATTTTCATTTTTTGGCAACACGTTAAACGCCCCGAAAATGTTCTTCATTTAATTGCTTACAGTCTACGCCTACGTTCAATGCAAAATATTTCGAAAAGAAAGGAAGAAAGTGAAGACAAGAAAAAAAAGGAAAAGCCTATAAAATATTAAAACGGTTTATGCCTGGTAGCGTGGCTCCGCCGTCCAAATAACAGACGCACTTGTATCTATATATATATATACCAATAACTAAACGACTAACGCTAATGGCCTTTTGCACAGTTAGCAAAATTGCGTTGAATGTTGTGATGAAACGCATGAAAAGAATCGTTTTTTAAATTAAACAAAAAAAAAAAAACAAAATAAAACGAGGAAAAAAGGCCAAACTGTAAATTTTAGACGAAAAAAAAAATCCTTGACCATTTATTTTGTTCACTTTACAAGTCTACACATGTACATATCAGCACGTACATGTTTTATTTTGTATGGCTTTTACGATATAAGAACAAAGCGAAGCCACCCTGATGGTGGCGGCAGTAGGAAATCTCATATAAACATGAAGGAAATCACTATAGTTAAAAAGTTAAAAGCTATAAATCATCATAGCCTCGCAATATACACATATATATATATATATATATATATATACAGAATATATATATATATATATATATATACAGAAATCATTCATTTTTTCAATTCCTTTCTTATATACATATACACACACATTTCTATATATATATATTATGTATTATATAGTTAGTTCATATGAATGGCGTGTATTCTCTCACATATGCATTTATGTACGAATAAACTATAAAGAATTTGCAATTTATAAATTTCTATAGGCCCACCAAGCGTATGAATAACATTTTTCTTCCTTTTTTGTTTGTTATATCCATCACCGAAGAATGAGGGGCATATTCATTTTGTCGAAACGTTTGCAACGAGCAGAAGGAAGCTTCAGAGACCCCACAAAGCATATATACTCCTGATCAATTTCACATTCTGAATTGATTTAAGCATATCCGTCTGTCCGGTTGTTGAAAGCATTCTCCTGGCTGCAAAAATTAAGCTATCGACTCCAAACGTGGCAGAAACATTATAAGTTCTTGCACGCACGTCGGTATTGAAAGGAAGAACATGCCTACAGTACCACGTAAACTGAGAACACCTGTGTTTTTTAAAAGTAATATAAAATTGGTTTTTTGCTCATTAGTCATAAACTATAGCAGATAAATCTATTAAAATTTGAAAGCATATTCCACGGGCGGTGCTGTAGTACATGTACAAATGTGGAAAGCATTGACTACGCCTACCCAATTTTATAGTGTATCAACATTTCATTTTTTCTGTATATAACGGATTCTTGGCCAGTTTCAAATTTGAAATGCACCTAATCATGTCCGTCACGCCTAAACGCAAACTTTTCAAAGGGCACGCTCTTAGAGCGCCCACATGTCTATACGACAAAAACTGTTATTTTCAAAACAGAAAAAATCAGCCGCTCCCACTCCATATTACAAAGCATGAAAATTTAGCTCCTTTACTTTTTTTTGTCTCTTTTAGAATAACGGTGGTGGGTATAAAAGATTCGGTCATAACCGAATATAATTTTCTTGCTTGTTCTTTTTTTTTTGAAATGCTTTAAAAAGAACAAAGTGAAGTATTAACTTTAGCTTAGAGCGAATTTGTCGATACACCTCGAAGAGGTATTACATTTATATATGTAATTGACTTGATTGTTATATGAATTTTTTATTCGGTATTACAATCGCAATAAATGTAGGCATAAGATAACTACCTGCAATTACGTAAACAGTAAGATTATTGCATTTAGTCTCGTTTAGAGATATATCTGCGCTAGTTTAGGTTGCGCAGGACAATACTAAAAATATATCTTTACACTCATTACTTATGTATAACATTTATGTCATTTCGCATGCAAGGTCTCACTACGTACAAGGATCCGAGAACATTTGTCCATCATCTCAATCAAGATTTTTTATCAATCTTAAAGTGCGTGTGTGTGGGTGTGGGTGTGTGTGTGTCAGAAATGTCAACATACAGAGCGAGACATATATGTTATTTTCGATTAACCTACAAGCACATCAAGTTTAAAAATTGGCGTAATCTTCTTAGAACTAAATTATATGAGATTTTGACGTTTTGACATACATTTGAAAATTGATAAATGGAAAAATGTACATACCAGAGCAAATGATCTGGGTAATCCCTATAATAATTTTCGATTAGACAATCAAGTCTACGGTGCAAAAATCATTCTCTTCTTCTTAATGGTTTTGAAAAAATGTTCCCTTCTTATGATGGACGCCTCAAATAGACCAACAACTTTGCCAAAACTTTTTAACGTTAACCAAAGTGCTGGGCCATAACTACTTTAACGTTAAGCGGAATGGTTTTTAATTAGGTGTTTGAAAAGAGATAGATGTGCCAGTGTTCAAGAAGCTCAAGAAGCTCATTAACGACAACCTATGCAATTTTTATGCGTCTCCTCTAGATGAACTTTAGTATATAGTTGTTTTCTTTTTTAATTTCCATGTCTTATATTGCACGGTGGATCGGACTTTCGCAAATTTTATGAATTTTTCCTGATAATCGAAATAATTAATTATAAGTATTTTGTCGTTAATAAATATATCTAAATTATGACTTATACTTTCGCGTGCCTTGAACAAACATGTAAATGGACAGACAGACAAATATTTACTTCTTTTCTTTACCTTTTTTTTCAATATATAAGCGAAATATACTCTGAATTAAATATCGTGGTTATGCACACGAAATGACAAATTCAATATATCCTACACTTACCGCGATGTCTGCAAATGAAAAAACATACACACATGCATACATCTGTGTGTATGTTATAATATCATGTTTGAATAAAATAAAATAAATATTCATAGAGTATGGTAGTGTGTGTGTGTGTGTGTGTGTGTGTATGTGTGTGTGTGTGTGTGTGTGTGTGTGTGTGTATGTATGTATGTGTGTTGGGTAAAAGGGTTTGTTAGTGTTAACAAGTAAATGAATTGCCTGCCATCTTAGGAAAATGGCTGTCTAAACTGACTAACTATGAGGTCTTTAACACATTATAAGTAATCTTATGATTATATACCATTTTTGTTATTTATCAGCGTCATTCACAGAAACAAGTTGTATGAATGAATGAAACTTTGTGTAATTACTATATTACAAACGCACATATATGTATATGGATATACATATATATATATACATATATATATATATATATATATTTACTTATACGCGTTTGCCTCTATAAGTATTCTTGCACGTACGTATAAATAAGCTTTATATGAACTTTATATATTTAAACAACCAAATCAAGCGTCACGGTCTTTAACCTTTACGTTGCGTCAACGAAATATTCCAAGTTTGTCGTTCTATGTAATAGCAAAGAGTACAATTTGTTTTTGTAAATGTATAGTAATGTAGCAATGTGTGTGAGTTGATATATATGTTTGTAAGTACGTATGTATTCGAAAAGTAAATATTAGCTTTTATCCTTGCTTAACTTGGTTGCTTGCCTGGTTTGCTTCTTCGATATATTTACGTTTGTATGAATGTATGTCGGGATATGGGGCGCACATTGGCCTCGTTGTCAGTGCAGCAATTTTTTTTTTTTTTTTTTTTTTTTTTTTGGTATAGCATTACTTCCGCATTGCATGTTTACGATATGCTTATGTCTGGCTATGGGTGTGTGACTTTATGTTTATGTGGGTATCAGTGCAAGGCAAGTGCTTCAATTGTAGGAAGAACTTGATCTGTGTTTAGTGGTATATCGTTTTTCTTCTTTTTTCTCGCCCTTCCTTTCCCGCTCTCTATTTTTCCTTTTCTTTTATTTATTTATTTATTTGTTTTTTTTTTTTATATTTCTTTTGCTATTTTCAAAGAAAATTCATATTATATGTAAACACAATGGTACATACATATATGCCAATGTTGATGAGGTTAATGATGATGCCATGACTGCTGACGCCGTCCAACACAAATATTTGTTAAAATTATGTTTGAGTTTAAGTCAAAGCCTAGGACAACTTCACACTTCATCCGACCTGCCTGCACGGGTTGTAAAAAAAAAATTCTTTTAAATGAAGGGAAAGCTTGGCGTTAATAATAAAATCGACATAAATAATTTCGAAATGCAATATATTTCATAATTGCATAAACTCTCTGACAATTATAAACTTGTACATATCAGCAATTATTTATTATGTGCGTATGAGTCAGTGGGTTTGAGTTTATTTATTAGGTTTAATTTAATAATTTATAAGTATAACTTTTTGTATGTATTTATTTAGTCTTTCAATTCATTAAAATCCTCTTATATATTTAAGTGCTCTAGAACAGCTTACACTTGGTTTTTATGTTTTAGACAAACGCTTTTGATTTTCTTCTCGCCCTTCCCTTTGACATTTCTCTCTTCATTTTCTGTTAAGCATTTGATAAATATATATTTTTATTATTTGTTACAAGAATTTCTTTACTCGAATTGAGTAGGAAAATATTTTTGGAAAAAAATTTTTTTTTTTTTGTTTTTATAACCTACACCATCTATGGTACAAAGGTGCATTAAATGTGTGCGGATGTATGCAACACCCAGAAGGAGTTAAGATAGACCCAATTTTTATTATACCGATCGATTCCGATTCACTTTCAAAATCGATCTAAAATGGTTTGTCCATCTGTCCGTCGTCTATACTTATATTCCATCTACATGTCGAAAGTTTCGAGATGTTTCCATGAAATTTAGTAGCTGACGTGCCGGTTCCACTTTTCACTTACCCATAGTACCAGGTCCTATCTGAACCTCCGATCTCTTTTATCAACCAAGAGCGTTCTAAAAACACAGCCCTAATCGACAACAGGACTAAATGTATCCAGTTTCAATAAAGAAGACATACGACCAGATAGTCACACACTCACACAGCTAATCTGAACGTTAGAAGCACGAAGAAAGAGGTCCTGTACAATTAATTACCCTTGAGTAACGACTTTTTAAAAAGCAAAGAAAAAAAAATGTATATTGGGATTAAACGAAGCAAGTTTGTCGAAAGCGCGGATTATATAAAAGTAAGCATCGAGTATATCCTGAAGTGTAGACTTTCTTGAAGGAGATTGCAACGCATCATCAGACGATAGACAGAGCAAAGCATAGTCATATCTATTTCGCTACGTTCCGATGAACCATATTTCTAGTATAATAATATCCTATCTTTGATATTTACAACAATAAGTTGCTTGGGCAAGGCAACGCATGGTGACTCAATAAAGTATCCTTGAATATTGTCGGAAATATTTAAAATGCTTTAAATAAATGTATCTGTATTCATATGGAAAGATTCCCTTAACTTTGGTAAAAGTTGCTTGACAAATTTGAAGTCTTTCGACAGTTTTTTTTAATAACATACAACATATTATTTAATAATGGCCTCATGATTCCATATGTTTGATAAGACGTTAGTCGGCACTCATTTATTACATATCACACGAGAAAACTACTCTCGCCCGAGAACGAAAAAACCCAAATTTTGAAAGCATAGAAAGCTTTGGTACATTGCTAGATGGACGTCTAAACGAGAATATGGTCAATATTTCTGCATATTTCGTTAACCGTTAGAACAATAAAATTCAATTTTTATACGTTTTACATATGTACGACTATGAACAAACAAACATTGCTTTCGGATTTGTATCACTTTGCTGCGTCGTTTATTGTGCACCCTAAGCCTTTTTCGCTCATGTCTTTGATACTTTTTGTATCCTGATTCGCAAGTGACACAAGGGTATATTAACGTCAGAATTGCTTCTGAATCGATTTAAGCTTGTCTGTCTGTCTCGTTTTTGAAATATTTTCATTAACGTTACATTGAAAATGGATTGCATCCGATCCACCTATTTGAGCACTTTCCGTGTAACGCCTTATTTTAAAAAGTCGTTATATAAATAACTATGATAACGACGATAAGCCGTGACCCACTATAGAATTTTTATTTGTTTTAATCTATTTGCACATACAATTTTAATTTCTCATGTGTAAAATTCTTGGCTTCCATAGTGCTTCGAGCATTTTATGAAACCTTTAACATAACCGTTTGCTTTTTAACTCGTTGTTTTCATCAATTAGTTTTAACCTATTTACTTCGCTACTTTTCATTTTTAACTACATTCAATATTTTATTTTCCACACACACACGCACGCACACATACATACACAAACACACACATCAAAATAAATAAATTTACTTAAACCGCTCAGAAGAGATTTTATTAACATTTTTTCGTCATCTTTTCCCAAGAATTCCTCACCTCACTAACACGTGACTGAGGTGGAAAATAACCTCAAAAAAATGCGAACAATTTTAATTGCATTCTTAGAGAACAAAAAACATTTATCTCTTGGTACAGTGTAATTAATTAATCATCGCGAGGCACAAGCATTAAAATTGAGAAAGAGCGAGAGAGAGAGAGAGGGAGATAATTTATATAAAAAGATCGTTTGCATTCTTATAATCAGAGAGAAGTGTTTATATTGTTTATCTCTTTGCTATATTAACATTAATACGATGTGGCAAAGCTATTGAATGGATATTCCTAACTTTTAAGTGGAAATTTTTCGAACGAATAATAATTGCGTAGATTACTTGCTTTGTGAATTCGTTTATAAAGAAGAAGAAGAAGAAGAAAATGTAATCATTTCAAGTAATTTGTTTGGTAAATGCCACAATTCACTATTAAAGCTTGTCTTGCAACAAAGGAGTATTCAATCAAATCGGTTTGTACTTCTGTCCTTCTGCCAAATCGCCTCTCTTAATATAATGTATTAAATGAAAAGCTAGTTTTGACCACACGCTAACATCTTTACACCCTACATCACAGGGTGTAACAAATTTGTGCAGATGTACGCATGTATATATGCATATATGTACTAACCAGAAAGATTTAAGAATATAGAATACATACAGCCTACATTGCTAGATAGAATGCCGATAGATTCCGAGTCATTATTCTCATTCAAGTTAAGATTCTCCCCTTGTCCGCCTATATTGTTATGTTCAGCCGGCAAATTGCAATTTTTTTTTTTTTGAAAATTTTAACGAACTTTGTCCCATATTGGAATGCATTTTACGACATCTGTCGAGAAAACATTACTAAGTAATACTAAGAAGTAAATTCGTTAGACACGTTGACATATAAGAATTCGTACGAACAATTTTTTACATGGCAAATATATATAAATTTGTATATTTTAGAGTAAATATTTGCCACAAAAATTGCCTGCACTCAATTCGGATCACGTAGGTCCCTCCTCTCGAAATAGGTTTCAGGGAAAAAATATCAGCATAAATCTCTCATTTTAATGCTTTAAAATGAATAGTAATGTGATATAGAAGTGAATCGTTTCACACCTAGGAGGTCGACCTTCAAACGAAAACCTATACAAGGGTGCTCGTGAAAAATAAAATATTTATATTGCAAAAACGTCTACGTTTCCTCCGTTTTTTTACTTTACGATGAAGATCGGTCCTTAATAGTTATTGGACGTAAAGTTTAGATGGAGTAAATTTGAACCGCGCAGTTCGACTTTTTGGACATCATCCCAGATAGGTGCTTCCATGAGAATTAAGCTTCTGCATGGGAATAAGATATGATTTTTGTTATCTTATCGAGAAAATTAATTAAGAACTGGTAGATATTGAGCAGCCATGGCCAACTTTAATGCTTTTACTTGAGGGAAATTGAAGTCTGAGAAATCGTTTGCATGATAGCTCTTCTCTTCACATTTCATCTATGCAAGTTGATTACGTTAACGTATGCGAAGCATCTAAGAACGCGTCCAACATGTGGCGATCCGGTGTGACGATAAATAAACCCTGCAGAGGCATTAGGTAGACGAAGAAAGCTATATAATGCCTTTGAATTATCTGACAAATATATAAATGATTAGTGGACGACAGCACTTACTCCGGACTCGTCAAAGCCAAATATTCAAAGTAACTTTTTCCTTCTCCTTCCTTAAAATAGCGTTCATTAGGTCAATTAGGTTTGCGTTTATAAATTGTAAGCTTGTTTTTAAGCTAAGCTGTGGGGAATAATATTGCAAATGTTTTTTAAAATTGATTTCAAGCAATGTCACTTTACTTTCCTCCGCTTCCGCTGGGTGGCATGTGATTCATCTCTATGTCATTTAGAGTACAAACATCAAAATCGACAAAGCATTTTGTTTGTGTACACTTCAAATTATTGATCAAATATTGAATCACATTATTTTTATTAATGAATTTAAATGAAAATTAAAACGATTTTTTCTTTCTCATTGTCATTCTGGAATTGGCTTCGTTGCAAGACCTTACTTCGTAACGAGCGAACATTCAAACAAATCAATCTTTATTTTTGTTTTGCCCCTTTTTTCGTATACTTTCCACGAACTATGGTTTGTACATATAATATACAGGCATCCATCGTATGACATGGTATTTGGAAAAGACATTTCCGATACAAGATGGCACAAAATTATCGATCATCACAACAAGGGTTTGATATAAGGCGATTTCAAAAAATTGAATATATATGACGCTGGATGTTTTTCACTTACCCTTTTTGTTGGAGAAATCGTTACTGAAGAGGAGTTTCAACAAACACTGCAAACAATACAGATTGGCTGTAATTTTTGATCAGAATTCATTGTTCAATATGCTCTTTGTTGTACTCAGCTCTCATCAAGTTTTACACGTCAAGACTTGGTTTCGATATAGCTATAGGTACATATTGTCTTGATTAGCATTATCTTGATCTAAATTTAAATAAATAAAGGAAAAAAGTTTTGTATAACATGGTTTTGATACAGAGCAGTACGAATAAAGCGTGCTATACGAGGGACACCTATACTTAGATTATGGAATAAATGGAATAAGAAAAGTTAAATATATGAGATATTCCAGAGAAATAAAAAATTCTTAAAATTGCAATAAAAAAATAAATGAACAAGTCATATATGCGTACACTGGCATATGTTCGCATATATCGGTTCAACGGAATAACTATATAATGAAGCATGCATTCGTACATCACTGGCATGCAGTTTGTCTATGCTCGGAAAGTTTTTTACTGACAAGTACAAGCACACATAAAGGAGGGCCAGCAATTCTTTCAACAGTCTCTACTCTGTTACCTTAACAAGAGTCCAATCAGAGAAGTACTCGTATATTCATTGATTTTGGCTTCACTCCTTTTCCTTCTGCTATTCTAAAGCGTTGCGCAACAATATTCTGTACACTATTTGTACTGAAGATTTTCACTAGCGCGGAAATATTACAATATATTTAGAAAGAAAGGAGGTTGAATTTACCCTTTATCTGAACCAGTATTCAGTATTTATTTAAAGAGAGTTTTAAGAAAAAAAGAAGTGAAAACAGCAAAGCCGGTCAAGGCCGGCCTACACCACTTCGCCACTTTCGTGATGATTGATAATACATTAAAAACTCTAAACCACTTCATGAAAGCGCTCATTCGCGCAATAGCACAAACGCAATATTGAAGGGTGCCCAAGAGGTCAATTAACTTGTTCCAAATTTATTGATATTTCAGATGCTTCTGTCATAAAGAACTATAAATTAGACTTTGCCACTAGAGAAGTGCTTGCTTTTTATGAAAGGCCCTATATTTATGGTTGGAACAAAAAATAGGCCTATGTGATCCAAATTTCCTGCCGTTAATTTTTATGCTACATTACTACTATTCACCAACAATTGGATGTTTTCGACATATGTAAGAGTTCTTTTATACGATCATGTCCAAAAACTAGATCCACTTGATTCAAAATGTGATACAGTTAGTTAAATCTAAAAGCAAATTACTCCAACGAACCAATTTTCATCATAAAATAAATCTCAAAAATGTTCAATTTTCGATATTATCCGTATAATGGCTAACTCTTCATTAAAGCTCTTATACTGCGCTGGAATCCAAAAAATAGATCTAGACGATCGAACGTCGGCAGAGTTCGTTTTTATGCCAAATTATTGTTATAAACGAATTTTCACACAAAATTTATGAAGATAGGACGTTATATGGGGAATGCTAAAAAAAATGGTCCGATGTCAACCATTCTCAACAACGCTTGTTTCTGAGCAAAAACACGACAGTGTACCAAAATCATCTAAATATTTCAAAAATTACGATCTGCAGATTGAATACAGACGGATGGACGGCCGGACAAACTTAAATCGGCTTAACAATAGAAGGTGGGTCTATCTCAATTCCTTCTCGTTGTTACATTCGTCCGCACAAACTTGATATACCACAAATGTAAGGTGTAGGGTACAAACACGATTAATTCACAGGTTCTGTTGCAGCACTGTTTGTTATCCTATAGTTAACAAACGGGCCTCTAGGCGTTAAATGTTTACGAAAAAGAGATGCAAAACCATCTGAACCAGAATGCACTCACAGCTTACCGTGTCTTTATTGTATATGTAGTGATATCCTCTTATATGTATTATATATAAGAAAAATGTACAACAATTTTATTACATTTATTTTTATGATATGTATGTGAAATATTTTAATAGAAATTTTTTTATTCTCTTATTTCACATTTTTTCTTCTCCACTTACTTCTTTATTGATTTAAAAAAAATATATATATATAAATAAATTTCTTCAACATTGCGTTCTTAAAGCTGGCCGCAATAATGAAATGGCGACTAGCGGTGACTTATCGATGATCTCGCCGCCAACATCGTCTTCCATATCAAACGAACAAGATCCATTTGGACAGTTGCCACCGCTACTGCCACCATTACGTTCAACACAAGTACTACAACCAATAACGGTATTTCCAGGTGCGCTCTCCTTTTAAACAAACCTAAAAATATGATGAACTCTTTTTACAAATTTCAATATTTAACGTACAATTTTGTAAAAGCTCGCTGTTAATGATTGTTTCATTTTCTGTCAATTTCTTTTTTTCCTTTTCCTAATATTTTGCTTTTTGTTTTTGCCTTTTTCTCCTTCTCCTTCTTCTTTTTTTTTTTTGTTTTTGTGTTACATTTTAGTTTTGCAACTAATTGGTGTAGTTTTGTAAAATAATTTTTCGGTTAAGCTTTCTTCTTGTTTTTCTTGTTGTTTTTTGTTTTCTTTTTTTCTTTTTTTGTGTTTTGTTTTGTTTCTTGTTAATAGAATATTTTGTTTAGCATACTCGTATAAGTCATTAAAAGTAACACAGTATACTTACTTATCAACACAACAATATGTCTTGAACACATTCGCCTACTATTGTTTTTTGTTACACCTTGTATACGACATACATATACGTAAGACCTTATGTTTATAACAAAAATCTTTTTTTTAAATATACTTTAAAATCATTATAAGCATTATTATGTTCTCTAGTTTCTATATAAGCACACACACACATATATGTGCATATAAATATATATGTATATATATGTGTATATATATATATATGTTAGGCAGTCTAAAAAGAAAACAAAACAAAAAAAAAAAGTTAAGCCTAGATATTGAAATGAGATCAGAATAAATCGGAAATGACCACGCCTATGAATATCGATTAAATGTGAGCAATGTATGCATAAGCTCATGAAGCAAAGTGCAAAATGCGATCATAAACAAGTTTTATTATCATGTTCCGAAAATGCCTAAATGTTTAATGAATTTCTTTAATATTTTCGTAAATTTCATCTCTCGCACTCTTTAACGTAGGGATCCTGAAATTCCAATTACTTTTGGAGACCTCCTGTGAATGTATGCTTTGACTATTCATAATCTGTAGACGTTTCCGGTACAAATACTAGAAACACGATATTAGGCCACAGACCGCAACTATACATTGAATACAACCATGTGGTCTATAGCCGTTCTAATGGAACACTATGTTCCTTCTCTTCGGCGATTCGGCCCGTTTCTGTTCAATGATTCGCTTTAGTATTTTCAATGATGAGGAACAATGCGTGGTCGAATCAATCCTTTTAATTCGATGACAACAACTTCCAGCATAAACTTTTGCATTTCCCATCTTTTTGGGTTCCATACTGAAGCACAGTTTTTACAGTAAACCAAAAATTGACTCTCAACCTATAAAACGCGTTTTTTTTTCGCTTTGTTCATGCGTAGGCAGCCAAACGTCAACTTTCTTCACTAGGTAAGCAGTGAACAATCAATGATGTATTCGACCGTTTTGCTCGACAAATGGTTGCATTCGGCTAAAATACTCAGAGTATTGACGCCAGCAATGACTGACCGATCAGGACTGAGGCATTGTATTCCTCATATGCAATTTAAAAACAAAAATATTTTTTTACTTGTTAACACTCACTGATCACTTTGGGTCATATTTCCGCTTATCGAAATTCTCTCAGTATACAGGGAAATAAGAGAAACGAAATGCCTGAAAAGTAGACATTTCACTCACCCTTCTACATAACCCTTGGCGAATATTTTATCTTTTAACATTACGAAACTACGCACAAACATCGTACAAAATTTAAATCTCTATAAGGCTTAATATTTTTTGGACTGTCTAATTTATGTAAAAATATTTATTTATTTATTTATTTATTTATTTTTATTTTTCTCTTTAACCATATTTCTTCTCTGTATGTTTGTGAAAGCCATATAACTTGAAATTCTTTGCCTTTCTGTCTTTGTCTCAACGAGCACTATTTCTCAGTGTTGTCATAACGGAATGTGTTTTTCACTTACATAGTTTTTCGTTATTGTGGAAATTTTGTTGACCATCTCACGTGTTAGTGTTGTTGTTGAAAAACGCTTCCTTTCTTTGTTTCTCTTTCTTTTTTTTTTCTGTTTTTCTTTTTCCTTATAATTTTTGTTTTATAAGTTTTGTGATTGTTTTTGTAAACAGCTGCTTGAAAAACGAAAATTCATCATGATTTCACCAAAAGCAGCTGCAGTTAGATGCTCATAACAAATCAAATACAATTTTGTAACTTTGTTAATTATCTCTTCCAAACTAAAGTTTTGTATTGAATGCCAAATGTTTGCAAAGAAAAAAATATTAAAAAAAAAAAAAAAACAAAAAACTGTCCCACCAACACAGAAAAGCCTTAACTGAGCTAAATAGCCAAACCAACAATGATTTCTCTTTTCTTTCTTTTCCGTTATTCTGTTTCTTTATGGAAAATAACAAAACAAAACAAACCTAAAATAACACAAAAAAAAAAAAAAATTGTTTATTATAAATAATAATAATAATAATAATAATAATAATAATGATAATAATAATAATAATGCTAATAATAACAATAATAATAATAATTGTATAAAAAACATAAACATACGCGTGGCATAAAACTCTTAATTAAATTTTCAATTGTGTGTGTAGAGTGAGTATAAAACATAAAAAAACAACAACAAAAAACAGAGTAAATATATTATTACTATTCCTTTAATATGAAAAATGTCAAAAATTTTTGTTCATTTAAGCCTTTCTTTT
>CCAG010005513.1:0-40660 GCA_001077435.1 Glossina morsitans morsitans
CTCTGCACCAGTTTTAATACTACCAGCAACCTTATCGTTCAAGGGCTCTTTGTAAGGATAAAAGCAAAGTAAAAACATTTGCGCGTTTTGTGAGAACAATAGCATCCATGATAAATCTTATAGTGCAAAAATTTGCGTTAGCTTATTCACTACAAAATCCCTCAACAAGGGAAGTAAAAATTTGAGGGTTTCGCTGCGATGATTACGGTATTTCTGATGTTTAAAAATATAAAAAAAAAAATTTAATAAATAAAAATAATAATTTCTCGACAGTCAGTGTTGTTGACTTCCTTATTTTTAATAAAAATAAATACCTTACGCATACGTAGTTGTAATAATTTCTAGAAAGAGATAACGTGATACCTCTACCCCAAAAATAATGGAATATCAAATGGATGTGAAAATAGTTTTTGAAAAATTCGTCCACTATTAGATATGTTATCGGAAACACTTGCAAACGCATCGAAAGCAAAAAATTATGTGTACATACTCTATCCACATCCCGAAAGAGGTTGAAGATAATTTATTTGGATAATTGCTTTGCTTATTTGATTATATACTCTCTTCCTCTTCTTTTCGTTTATTTACATTTTTTTTTTTTTCTCAAATACAACACTGTTTTTCCCGATTAAGAATCTTCATTCGATTCGACATTAGTCGACTCATATAAACTCATGGAACAACACTATCGAGAGCACAATTGAGGCCGATAACCATGAACCAACCACTGTGTCGTGTTCAACTTCACTAAGTCTGCACTCAGGTAATCATTTTTTTATAAGTTGCGAAGGTTACATCCTTATTTGTCAGAAATCTTTAATCTTATTGGGACTGCGAGTAATGTATTTTAAAGTCATTTGGATTAACTGTCGAACATTCTGTTTGCCAATAGCCACTACTAATCACACCTAGTCAATCAGAAAAAAAATGCTAACCAAAAAATACAGAAAAGCTTTTCTTCCAAATTTTTCTTTTTAAATTGTAATATCGTACTTTTTATTAAATTAAAAACACAAAAACAAAAAGGCACCCATTAAAAATGTTATTATTTTTTGCCCTTTTCTTTGCCTTCCTTGAACGCGTTGCAAGTTACCAAAAATTTTAATAAAAATCTATGAAAAGAATAGACACAACACGTGACCAAAACACAAATTGAAAAACCAGCTGCTATTAGCGTCTGCATCCTATCGCTGCTGAATGTCAATAATAAAATCGCAAAATGGCACATAAATAAACAATAGTTTCATTTGCGACACATTAATTTTGCTGACATATATGTAATCGCAGAATACGAAACATTTTTGTTATTCTTTTGCGCACAAGCCGGAGAATTCTAAGTAGGAATCTTTTAATACATCTACGACATATGAAATACACCGACTCAAACTCAATGTTGTAAAATACCGTAGGATGTACTACATAATTGTGGTATCCTAAAAATTAGAAAATATTAATATTATAATTTATTTGTATCAACTAAAGGATGAACACTACCAACTAAACTATCGGCTTTATTTAAAAAAAATATAGGCCAAACCGTTATTCCTGTCATTTTATAAATACAAAATATATTCAACTCTAATTGGCAGATAAGGATACTGATTATGTATGGCGTTAACTAGATTTCATTTTCAAGTTTCGACCGTGTATACCATATGCACGCACCTACGGTGGCCGAACCGCTCTCTAAAATTGTCAAATCAAGCGTAAGCTAAATTCCTCACGATTGCGTTAGTGTTTGTTGCTCTAAGTTAGTATTAGCTGTTTAGGGTTGTATCTATAAGAGAAAACAGCTATAAATTGA
Organism: Glossina morsitans morsitans; assembly: GCA_001077435.1. Classification (NCBI taxonomy): domain Eukaryota; kingdom Metazoa; phylum Arthropoda; class Insecta; order Diptera; family Glossinidae; genus Glossina; species Glossina morsitans. Next base: position 1,805 of record CCAG010005513.1, read on the forward strand.
AAATAATATAAATTCCTTACAAAATTGCCTGCTGCAAATAGTTGAACTAAAATAAAAAATTTTAAATTTATAAAAGATAGCTAAATGAATTCTTTCTTTTTTGCATTTTACTTATCAATCTTTCTATACGTCATCATATACTGACAAAGCGCAAATAATAAAAAGTCGTCATTCTACTGACTGTATTGCATGAAAAGAAAAGTAAATAGCATGTTATATGTATGAGATATATATACACATCGGGCGGAATGGTTACTTTCGTGAGACATTATGTCAACATAAAGGAGTGGTTCTATAGCAAATTTGGTGTTCCTGATCATAAGTAAGTTTTTATTCTAATTGAAAGAAAAAATATAAGGAATAAATCCGCTTTCGTGAAAAATTAGAAAAGTGTGTTTCTGTTTTCAGAAGCTTATTAAAAAGAACTAATTTCATTTTAAAATACTATGCATTCTTTCTAAGAAAATTCATATGTTAATGTCTAAATATATATAATGAAATAGAGTTAACTTAACCTGAATCTTCACTTTCGAATTCACGTGATCGAATTAAATCATCCTCTTCCTTGGCTAGCTGTAACTTGCTTCCATGGAATTAAAATGGTTTTCAATTTCCGTTAACAATTGCTCTACTCGCTCTTGATTTTGTAATTTTATGTTCAATAGAATTATGTTTATGATACAAACTTGAATTCTTATTACTTTATGATAAAAATAGGTTAAAAATCCACATCGCAGCGAATTTTTGGTTGTTAATTTGCTGAATAACATAAACCCTCAAAAAAAGGTGGTAAGCAGGCAACACGAAGGAGATAACTTCTTTTTGCAACCGTTTCAATCATTGTGTTTCTCGGATTTCCTAACTATCACAATCTCTGTTTTGAAAAATCGTACACAATTAATGCAATTGGAATAGCCTAAATACTTACTCCCAGGATGGCCCGTTGTCACCTTTTGCATTTAGTCTTTTGAATGCAACTCTATAAGTGAGGAAATAATATGTTAAAATCCAGATTAAACTAAATAAGCATTACTCAATATGTCCACAGAATTTTTAACTTTGATTCCAGGAATTTTTAGACATGTCACTTGTCGCAACAATGTCTACCCAGGGACGCAGACTCTCCGATTTTCCGTTCCAGATAAGTTTGTCTTTTGGACAACGCCGTATAATGATTACATGCCTCCCATATATACAGCTTCACACATTGGAGGACAACCCTGGGCAGATCCTAATATAGGAGCGCCATTTTTTCAACCCCGATGGAATTTTCAAAATTGTTATGTTAATCGGTTGTCCCATATGGGGAAATATCAAATTGACCCTTCTGGCTATCCTTTAAATCCTATAGGGCGCACTGGGCTGCGCGGCCGTGGTTTGTTGGGTCGGTGGGGACCCAATCATGCCGCTGATCCTATCGTTACACGGTGGAAACGCGACGAAAATGATGCTATTATCAAACATAACGTTAGTGAAAAGTAAGTACAATCATTTGGAAAAGGCGCAGTATATGTATATAGATATTTTTTCATTGGTCTTATCTTTTAGGAATATACTGCAAATGATAACTATACAAAGACACGATAATAGAATGTGGGCTATTCCTGGCGGGATGGTTGATCCAGGAGAGAAAATAAGCACGACCCTCAAACGGGAGTTCATAGAAGAGGCTTTAAACAGTTCAGGTGATGGGCATATTACAAAATAGGTACTACTACAGGTTGAGGCATGACAATAGCTATTTTTTTAATTTCAGGAAATCAAGCAACGATAGAAGAATTTTTTGCTACCGGTTCGGAGGTGTATAAAGGCTATGTCGACGATCAGCGCAACACCGATAATGCCTGGATTGAGACAGTCGCCTACAATTTTCATGACGAATTGGGAACTAAAATAGGTGCTCTTCAATTATCGGCCGGCGACGATGCAATGAACGTTAAATGGTGCGACATTGATGGCAATATGCTCTTGCATGCTAACCACGTGACCATCGTCGAACATGTTGCTAAGCGCCTTAAAGCACATTGGTAAATCCCAGGATAGGAAATTTCCTCTAATATTGAGTTAAACATTATTGTAGTAATTTTGTTTGTTTTATTAGTAACATTCAGAAATATGTTTAGGGGATTAGGTTCTTTTCATTAGCGTTGAAATTGAGAAAGTAGTTTAGAAAATTAAACCTTACTGAATATGTTGATTCAATTCCTCAAATGAGATTTATGATCTCTCAATTAAATTGTTTATGATAATTTAAAAGTGCATCTCCTCGAAAGAAAAAATTGTTTTAGCAGATGTTCGCCGACAATTCACCTTAGGTGACTTCGTATAGTTAAAAATTTCCTAATCTCCTAATTCTTGTCTAATTACAATTAAGAATTCATTTGCACGCTTTATATTATCGAATAAATTTAAAACTCATTGAGAGTTTTTGTAATTGTACATTTGAGTGGAAAAATACCCTCTTCGGCACGTCAGGGTCGCGTATTAAGCGATACTTTCGCAACCGATTTGTGGAAAACCTAATTCCTATCTATAACACATTGCCCATCACAAAATTTATGTATCGATCGTCTGACGCTAGTTTCTTGATTTCACTCTATATTTTTGATCACCGTCTCATTGGGCACGTCAATAATTGGTTTTGGATTTCCCATCCTAAGGAATCTCTGAGATAATAGTAATTTACCAAAAAACCGAACGAGAAACTTAAAGTAATTATTGAGGACAGAAAACCGCTTTTTCCGAATTAACCATTTGATTTCATCCGAGCAAATTAAGTGCACCATGAAAGTTTTTCGTCTTCTTTAAGCTAATTTGGCAATAAAGTATGCTCGGGCGCACTTTTCTATCCTTAAAAATCTTTGCAAGCATTTTCTTTAGAAGTTATAAGACGGCGCTTTTTTGATTATTTTATATATAGCTACTTTTTTAATAATTGGTGCTGTCGGCATAATTGAGAGCTATTAGATCAAATCGAAATCTATATATATTTATATATCTTAATAAGAGAAACAGTTCTTTGAAGTTTCCTTATCACAGCACACCATTTGAGAGTTAAACTATGCCAAGCATATGGAATTATTTTATATTTGTGTTAAGTAATATTTTATTTTTTTTAAATTTTCAATTAAAATATCAGCTTCCATTAAATTTAACGGGATTGAGTTTGCAAATAGCACTAGTTGTACTCCGAGAGTTAGAAAACCATACAGATAAACTGTAAGCGATCATGCAGATGACGATGAAGACGACACGAACTTAACTGCAATTTGAAGGTCAGTCCTAACGGGCAAATGCAAGTCTACGAATCTTTTTTGGCCTCTTCGAAACAAACTGGGCGTTGAAAATCCTGTTGTAAGAAAACAAAATAAAAAGAGAAGATAATATGTATAATTTCCAATAAATTCGAACAACGCGAATATTGTAAAGTGCGTGAAGCACCAAAACAATTATATGTATAGAAATGAATATGTCTACCTTCCTTTGTTTTCTAATAACAAAAGTTCATTTTTTTGTATTAAAACATGCGCAAAAGTAAACTGAACGTAAGTATATCCCGAACATACATAATAAATCCCATATCTGTTGCTCATAGATGAACTATGTTTGTGTCAAGATTTCTCTTCGATTATTTTTGTTGGTGTTATTCTCATCTGAAAGTTGACGTGTATGAAACACCGCCAACTCCAATTCATTGTGTTTCTCTCTGTATTCATTATTTTTATTTAAGCCCCCTAAATTTTTATCTTTGATATCCAATTCCTCCAATTGTGCTTTTAATTTGTTCAAGTACATAATTTGCCATTTTTATTGTAATTCAACATTCTGGGCATTGTGGAACAGCTGTTGTTCGAATTGTTTGCGTTTTTCCGTTAAAATGTTTTATACTTCTTCTAAGCATTTGTTTACATTGGAGATGCATAGCTCTAAATCGTTTTCTTTAGAGATTTTTCAAGATTTATAAACTTATAAAAACATAGCTTATAAACTGAGCCTTTTCACTTATTAGTATTTGAATAGTACTTATAGCGTGTTTGTGACCAGAAATGGCTGGAAAAATAAGTAATAACGGCGGTATTTAACGATAAATCACACGTCTCGGATTCTTTTATGTAACATGGATGTGTTAAACTTGCATTGTTGGAATTGATTTGTGAGTCTGAAGGATATCTCTCCGATAATATTATGGATGCCTTAATGTGCTTACTTTTTTATAGCAAAAGAATGTGAAAAGGTGACATCAAATAAATACAATATTAACGCTTTCTCAATTTGCTTATTCTCTTTGCTCTTCTATTTGGCTTACTATTTAATAACAACACGTCGAGAATTTTTTTTGATATTGAGAATAATGCGCATATAACATCTCTGTCTTCTTAATGATGCAGAGAGCGAAAAATCGTTTATTTTTTATTTGGTTCGGGTACTAAAATAATCGTTATTCTTTCTTTATAATTATTTCTGTATTTGCTTTGAATGGAGTAGTTTTCTTTTTGGCACGTTCGAATTATTTAATTTTCTCTCTTAAGAGATATAAAATATTAATAACTTTAGAGAGTGGCTTCGTGGGGAAACAATCAGGAAACTAAACTTATTTTGTATAATCCCATGAAGGCAGTTAATTTAATTACAATACATTATTGTAAAGTGCAAGTTTTTATGTATTAACATACGCACACATCCGTATATATATACACACGCGCGTTTGAAACAATAAGGAATATAAAACCTAACCAATACTAAATTATATTCAGATCTGATTTCTAAAAACGAGTTGTGTTATAAAAATGGCTGACTTTGAAAAAGAGGAAAAAACAATTGCTGAAGATTTGGTTGTGACCAAATACAAATTAGCGGGTGAAATTGTTAACAGTAAGTAGAAAATTTATGTTATTATGAAAAAAAAAAAACATTCATTGCTTGGCATATGAAGCAACCAGACTGCAATATCCAATCGATTGAAAAGCCACGTTTCTGCCGTTGTTTAACATGGCCGAACGAACATAACCTAAATTTCATTTGTGTGTGGTATATTTGATACATTTTGTGTAATTATAAAAATTGGGAAATAAACATAAAAGGCAAAACTTTACACAGGTTAGATCGAAAGCATCTATAAGCGTCTAATAAATCTGTCCAATTGGATACCTATTTAACTGCCGGTGTTTTTGAGTGGGAAAATATGTTTGCATATGAATGCCTACGTACATGTGTATGTGTTAAAAATAATGCCACGCAATTAAAAACAAAGCCATTCTGCTGATATTTGGTTGGCTTATATCATTAAGAGTATATATATATGCACTCATCTATATATAAACGCATTTATATATACAATATGCATGTATGTTCAAATTTATCTAAATATTTCTGTCTTGTTAGGAACATTGAAATCTGTTATTGATCTCTGCGTTGCTGGAGGCTCTGTGCGTGATATATGTACGACAGGCGATGCCCTCATCACTGAAGAGACAAGCAAGGTGCGTGCTTTTGTATAGTCTTTTGTATTGCATTTATTTATGTTGATTGCATTGTATTGCAGGTCTATAAAAAGGAAAAACATCTTAAGAAAGGTATTGCATTTCCGACATGCTTGTCTATAAATAATTGCGTTTGCCATTTCTCTCCGGCGAAAAATGATCCTGATAATACATTAAAAAACGGCGACGTCGTTAAAATGTACGTAGATCTATACGTGCGTGTTCGTTTGTGTGTCAACTATAATTATTTATATAGCTAAGTATTTTATTTTGAATAATTACAGAGATATGGGAGCTCATATTGATGGATTTATTGCTGTTGCAGCTCATACAGTGATTGTCGGTGCATCCGCTGATGAAAAAGTAACTGGTCGTAAAGCCGACGTGATCCTTGCCGCTTTCTGGGCTGTACAAGCTGCCTTGAGGCTACTAAAAGCTGGTAACAGTGTAAGTAGTAGTTAGATTGATAAAATGCTCCCTCATTATTTTTGGCCGTGCAAGAAACGGATTGTTTTTGATGCATCTCTTATCAAAAACATCTCAACACTTGCGAAAATCAAAGCATCAGTTTATCTAATGGGGTTTCAGAAATGTAAAGGAAATTCTCTAAATCAGCTGAATACAATATTATTCATACACAAACTAATGTTTCGATATAATCTGCGAACCAGTACTATGAATTAATAATTTTAAAGTAAATAAATTATGACCTTTTTTACTTATAAGTATGATGGTGAGCGCCAGTTTCTGATTGTCCATCCAAAATTTATTTTTAGAATTATACCATAACGGATGCAGTGCAACAAATTAGTGAGTCGTATAAATGCAAACCTATTGAGGGTATGTTGAGCCATGAATTAAAACAGTTTAAAATTGACTGTGAGAAAACGATAATTCAAAATCCCAACGAGGCACAACGTAAGGAACATGAAAAATGCACCTTCGAGACACATGAAGTTTACGCTATTGATGTGATTGTAAGTACCGGTGAAGGTGTTGGCCGAGAAAAGAATACCAAGGTGTCCATTTACAAGAAAACGGATGAAAATTACATGTTAAAATTGAAAGCCGCCCGTGCTTTATTGGCCGAGGTATGTTATTAAAGTAAAAAATGCATTATTAATAAAACAATCGGCCAATGTCCATGATTAAGACAACGCGCTTGAGGGATTGAAGCTGAAAAAGCGTGAAAGTATAGTGATTTCGAATCGCTTCCTTTATGTCTATAGAATGACATAATTGGCATACTTATCTGCGATTTTGGTTAAAACCCGAAGATGGTAAGATTATGAGATCTGAGACGTCGGTCGATGTATTAACTTTCTCAAACTTTCTGTGATAAATTTTACAAGATCTGCTATTAACGCTCGTAGTTTGGTTTCTTTTCTTTCGATTCCCCGTTTGTCTTGAGCAGGTAAAAACAAAATATGGTAATATGCCGTTCAATATTCGCAATTTTGAAGAGGAAACAAAGGCTCGCATGGGTGTTGTAGAGTGCGTATCCCACAAAGTCATTGAACCATTTCAAGTACTTCACGAGAAACCAAGTAAGTGAAATTTCAATATAAATCTTTCTATAGCAAGGCTTAATTTCGTATTGAATTTGATTATACGCCTTTACGACCAGACACCTTGCTAAATTAAATTTATTAGAGTAATGAAAACATTTTCGAATTCATAAAATTTGAGTTCGATGAAATATTTTTATAACTCACAATATTAACCGACGAGTACGACGAGACGGTCGAGGAAAGATTAAAAATGTCCATTCATAAATATACAGCAATGTTCATTGCTGTATCATCTCAATCTTAACACTTAGCCGACCGATCGGGTACATCTACCCTCTTACATAAAAAGTTTTTTTTTCTCTATAAATCCAAACCCATTTCTATAGAGTACAACATATTGATACAAATTTATAATATTGACGTGCCCAATGAGACGGTGATCAAAAATATAGAGTGAAATCAAGAAACTAGCGTCAGACGATCGATAAATTTTGTGTAAGAATTATGTTTATCGTTACCGTAGGATAAAATTGATAATATAAATAATATTCGGAGGTTTTTGCTTCCAGACAGCGAATTGCCGCCCGTGATACCACAAAAAAATGCGCGGTGGAAACTGTCCAGGTCGCTTTGGGGCGCGCGGTGAGCTAAGTGTTAAGTACTAGAAGACGGCGATTTCCGCTAATTAGAATAGATCAACAAGTATATTCGCAAAATTATTTTATTGTGCACAATTCTCCCTCTTTTTGTACAAGCGTATGTTTTCCAGTCATAACCTCAACAAAATAATTTGAAGTGAGGGCCTTGGTTAGATAATTACAACAATTAAATTATCGGACATATCAAGTTATATTTATGAGATTTAACTTATTTCCGACACTATTTAAAGGCTTAAATTTCGAACTATAAGGCAAGCATTTCGTTAATTCATTGATATTTACATTAGAGCTACTCTGAAATGTACTCATAAATGTTGAACAGGCATAAATATCTCAATAATGTTAGCAAACTGAAATTTCTGAAAAGTGCATATATATTTTGTCGATATGCAAAAATTTGCATCGCAATTCGGGTAATTCTTCAAAAACTGTTTAGTAAAAAATGCGATTAGAACCAACTCAATGCACTTTGTACCCAGTAGGTGCTCTGAAGCATTGCAGATATCAAATAATTCGGTTCGTGCGATCTCTTACAGTTAGCAAAAATTTTCTAAGTAGTATGCCGCGCAATGTTGCTCAAGTATTAATGTTTAGATTCCGTTTTTATACGAGCGGATCGGATCGGAATTATGTTGCGCTTTAAGTTTAAATTAAATAATGAAGGGACTTTATATATTCAAAAATTCGCGTACGATATCTATCGGAGTTTTACACGTCGCGTGTGTGAAAGAGAATCTTAGACAAAGATTTATTTTCGTGGATCGAACTATATTTAAATAACGTTTAATAAAAGCTTTGAAAAATCTTTTCACGCAGTTGCACAGCAGATCTCGATCTAGAATCTGTCATAAATTATTCTCACAGTCATATAACTAATAGATTCATCATTAGTTTAAAGAACTTCAGATGTAAAAAAGTAATTCTTTGTGTCAAAGAAGATATTTATCCCCCATTCTAAACTTTTGCTTTGATAAATAAACAAACTTATCGAAGTTTAATCGCTGCCTGTTTGACTTGACTCTAGGACTTATAGGTGGGATATAGGAATTGTATCATCTCTTAATATTTCGCATTTTTTATTATATTGAATATTATTTATTATCAATTTCTAGGTGAATTTGTGGCTCAATTCAAGCACACTGTTTTGCTAATGCCAAATGGCGTCAATTTAGTCACAGGTCTGCCTTTTGAAATTGAAAAATTTGAAAGTGAATTCAGCATAGTTCAGCCGGAACTGAAGGTAGGTAAAAAGGAGGAGTATATTTCTAACCGGCTGACTCTAATGTGTAATTCTTTTTGGCCATTAGGAATTAGTCGCCACACCACTACAGCCCCCCAAGAAAGTTAAAGGTCACGCTAAGAAGAAGGCTGCCTCCGCAGCCGGTTCAGACGCTGTCAACGCAACAAAAGTGGATGCCTCACCGGCTCCCGTGGAGACCAAGGCTTGAAAATGCCTACTGCCTGCCCCCTATAAGGTTTTATTAAATATCAGCGAAAATAACAAATTTACAGATGAAGCAATAATGTAAAAAGAAACTGAAAAACGAACATGAATGTATTGTGAATGAAACACTTCTTGTATTGTACACCACATAACTTTCTCCCCTTCTCTTTATTGGAAGTCCTTACCAATAAATATAGCAGCAGCAAAGCGTCAAGAACGATCCGCAAACCAACAATGTTCCTTCCCAGCCCAAGTGATCGATCCCCTTCTACCGTCACCATTACTCATAAAATTAATAGAGAAGCATTTTAAGCAAACTGCTCTCTTCTTCAACATTAGCAATTATTATTAAATTGATTGATTTTAAAAATGTATCCCTTATATCATCTCGACTTAAGACTGTTTGCGCTTAGCTTTGATTCGAAAAATTCTTCTAAACGTTGCCTTGTACGAACTTCATTTTGTTATTTAGCGCACAAATGACAGGATTTTTATTTTATTTTTTTTGTTTTTTAATTTAGATAAAGACTTCCAAAAGAAATTGTTTCGTGTATTTTATTTGTTTGGTTTTTTTAGTCGAACGCTGCTGCGAAAGGAAAGAATTTGTAATGAATGATGTTTGTTCGGGCTCGTGACTTTCTTTGTAGGTGATCATCTCAAAATTTGAAGCATGAAATGCTCTTTTCATTATTTTGTTTTATTCAATTTTAAAATCAAAAGATAAACTTTGAATACGAAAAAAAAAAAAAGAAAAAATGATTGACGTCGTGTTGTTTCAGTTTTTTTTCTTTTTATTGTAATATTTAATAAACAGTCTCTCTCATTCAAAATAGAAGAAAATAGTATATTTGTATGTAATAGATGTGTTTATAAAATCTGTATCTGCTGTTGACATTGCATTGAAAGTGCATACATACATATATGTATGGATAGCTTATTTCGGAACGTTGTTAGAGTAGAAATACGAAGGGAGTTGGTGATGGAAACATAGGTTCATTCATTACATCTATGATGGGAAAAAGGATTTCGTTTTATGTATGTATGTGTCTACGGTAAGCTATACTAATTTGCATCATAGTTTAAATATGAATATCATCCGCGGTTATTTTGTTTTTATCTTTTATTCTTTAGTATTAGGATTTTAAGAAAGGGCTGCGAATCGCTTAAGAGATTAATCTGCCCAAAGCTTAATAATGTGAACAGAAATGAATAATGCTGACGGTGTGCGCTTCTAACTAGATATTCGTAGGAGTGAATGTATGTGTGAAAGTATCCTTAACGGTTCAGCGCTTGTCTGTGTTGTAACCAAATTCCAATTTAATTTGTTGTCTATTTTACTTTGTTCGAACAATAAGTTAATTTTTTTTTGTTTTTTTTTTTGGGAGTTCGGTTTATAAAGAAAGCAACATAAAGTAACACTTTTTCTAGTTTTGATATTGCTGTTATTATCAATCATGTCGTATTATGTTTGTATTCCCACAAAAGCGAAGTGAAATAACGCATTTTCTTTCTTTTTTTTAAAATCTGTTCTTTGCTAATTTAAGATAAATCGTCAATCATTGTGGTGTTGGCATCAGGCGGTGGCATCGTCGTTGTGCTATTGGTGCCAGCAGCAGGAGGGTCTAAGTAAATTTTGAGTGCGCGTTCACGGCGAGGGGAAAATCTAGATGTGGATATACATCCTAGACGATCAAGACGGGACTTTTCTTTAGCACTCCATTCTCTACGCTCGTCGTTTGTTAGTTCCTTGGCAGTCGTTGTTACATCCCTATAATAGCGTAAAATATTCTTTTAAACTCTTGTTTTTCTGCGACGTTTGCCGCGTGTTAACCTACTTGTAAAAGTACATATTTCCGGTGACCGTGCTAATTAATGGATACTTGTCCACTGTAGCGGGCATTGAGATCCAGCTCATAGCATTGTTTATACTCAACAGGGAAACATTAGTATTCGGGAAGTAGCCATTTACCTAAGTATAATAAAGATTTATATCATAATGGAAGTGATAATGAAATAATACTTGAAACATTGTCTCTACTTACTTTGGTATAGGCAATATTCTCTTCCGGTATGCCCGACAATTTTGATAAAGCATTCTGTATTTCGCTGTGCTCTGCAATAAATGACGTGAGAATTGACAAAATTTGTACTCCGATACTAAGAAATTACTCACTTTCCAAAGCAATCTCTTGGAATTTTCCCAACTCCAATGTATCGGGATACCAACGACGCACAAATATGACTAAGCCATCCTCCCCAATGTTTGGTGGAACTCCATCTTCACATTCTTGTAAAATGAACTTAAGCAAAAGAAAACTTATTTTTCATATATGCATAGAAAATGAAATAATGTTGTTGTTGTTTTTACCTCCATTGAAGCTGACGAAAGCACATCGCTGCCCATGGTTTCATTATCGGCGTATATTCTAATAGGGCTGCGACCACCCTTGAGCCATAACCGGCAATTGTCCGTTGTGAGCGTTTTATATTTAACGCCGTCAATGCGTTGCAGTTTGGCTATTAATGCTTTCTTAGCTACTGTGACTGGCGTAGCGTCCGTATAAATCCACTCGCAGATAAAGGCGACGCGTGCCGTGTCGTTATTGAATTCTGACAAGCGCATAAAATAAATTTTAGCTCGATGCTCCTCTGGCAAAAGCTCTTTGCCCAACTCTACGTTCAATACTTCGCCCTCGCTAAAGTAGACTAACGACTGAGACATGCTGAGGAGTTTCTTGTCATGTTTATGATGAATTTGAAAATATTTTTGTGGGACGTTAATAAGTCGCTCTATGTGTCTCTTAAGAAGACTTAATTTCATATGGGAATCAACAAGGATTTTATATGAACGCATTGGTTTACGAGCAACATCTTCGCTCGAGTCCAGGTCACTATATTGATGATGATGTCTATTGGAGAGAAGGGTGGTTGTGTCCATAACGTCAAGTTTGATGGCGTGAAAGAATTGTGCCATCTGTGGATCAACGATTGGTTCGCTTTGGCTTAATTCATAGCAGGCACTGTAGAAGGCATTGACGCGATTTATAGAATCCTGGCGATTCTCATCTTCGGGGCTGGATAATTGAGGCGAATGACTAGTGCTAGAAATTTGGCTGTCGCCACCTCCCCGATTTTGTAAGTTTTCAACTAGAGTACGATCGCCATCGCTTAGACTACTGTCCTCAGAATTTGATTCATGCCCAACAGCGAACTTTAAGGCCGGCGTTGTAAGGATATTGCCACTAAGGTTATCAAGATTGTGTGAAAAGTTAGCGGGTTGCGCTGAGTCTCCGGATGCCCGCGATTCGCAGATTTCGGTGGAAGCACTGGATCCATCAGGCACCGCATCTCCAGCTGGGGTTAGCTGATCTTGCCTTGCTGACATTCCGTCATACGGTATATCAATTATCTCTAAGTTCGTCGCATCCGTGCTGGGTACATTCAAAAATAAATACGTGACATCCTTGAATCGTGAACGAGCTAATTGCTGTAGATGTTGTTGTGTTTCAGTAGTAGGTAACGGATCGCAGGCAGCAAAAGCCTTCTTATGACGTTGAGTAGTTGCCACAAGTAGGTGTTCTTCCTTTACATTCAAACGCGTGGCTATTGAGTGCTTCAAAATGGCATTGTTTTCTAAGGCTTGGGAATACACGAAAAATGGTCCGTCCATTTCCATTGTAGATAGATTGACCATGAAAACATACCACGTTGCACCGTCCGGCTCATAAATTTCAAACTCTTGGCCATCGGCTCTGTATTCCAACAAAAACTCTATAGGGTCATCACCAGGATTTCGAATTTCATTAAACAAAGTGTTAGTGGTGTTTTCAAACGATCGTATTATGCGCTCAGCTGCGGGATCATAAGCGACAAGGCGGCAGTGTGTTAATGGCGCAAATTGCTCTACATTCAGCATTTGATATGCGGACTCTAAGACACTATTCAAATCGAACTTTTGCGTAATATATACTCTAGTCATTTTTAGTTTTCTTAGTTCGGGATTGTAAAAGTAAACACGTGGCTTAATGTGCTCCGGTAACGCTAAATCCGAAATGGGACGATGACGAGCGTTGCTGCTGGAAGCGCTCCCGCCACCACTTCGTGTTATCCGCAATTCTTCTTCGTGTCCGAGTTTCTCGGCGAGCGTTTTAATGTGCCCTGGAAAATCGTCAATTCTTAAAACTTTTTCATTACGCTTTGGATCGATTTGCCGGTACATCAACATGTAAGCATTTGTACTTGAGCTATAAACGCTGGAATAATAACCTTTGCTAGAGCCACCACCGAACGATTTCTGTATATCTTCTTGTGTTATCTGTAGCTCACGTAAAAAATAAAATGAAAATTAAGCAATTGAGTACTGTTTGGAAACATACCGGCGTGACTGATTGGTCATTAAAACAATACCATTCACTGTTCTCAAATTCTTTAATGTACGCATAGTAGTGACCGCCAGACGCACTACCCGAATGAATCATAATTGCAAATAATTCGTATGTGTATTGATTAGCCCCGTTCTTTGCATGCTGACTACTGTTAATTCGGTTGCGGTGATCTGTGCTTGAACTCATGTCGATGCCCTCGTCCTGGTCCTCGTCATTCATGTCGATTACGTTGTAAATAGAGCTGGTCGTAGTAATGCCGCTGCTCCAATTGTCTTCCTCCATAGCAGACCCGCTGTCCGTTGTGCTACAATCATCTGTTGTAGTTGATGATCCGTTCGGAATGGTACCGTTCGTTTGAGCCGATTCACTCCCCCCAGATGTTATGAAGGTGTTTAAATTTAGCACTTGTGGAAAAGTAACTCTACGAACAAACAATACGCAAAAGATACTGTAATTGTACGTAATATATGTTTCCTTGGTTACTTACTTGTCGTTGAGTTTGAGGCGATGCATTGTTTGATAATCGAAATCGAATCTTTTCAAATGTAAAGTCAATATATATGGGAAATTTTTAAATTTTAATCCTTTATGGGCATCACATTTTTTGTTACATTTCTCACAGAAGTATTGATTGTTGCCATCCAATGTCTCTGGCTGTACGAAGGCTCGCAAAGCCTCTTCAATGCTGCCATAAGCAGCTGTACTCCCGAAAGGTCGCACTGGCAAAGGGATATCGAGGAAGGTGTCGGCTCGTGTTTTCTCCGTATTGCAGTCGAAACACTTTACATAGTCAATCATTTTACCTTCGTAAAGATTGGCTATAAGATTAACCTGTTTGGTATTTTTGAATTTGTGCTCGAGAGCATCGAACATAACCCGGCACAGCTCCTGAATGTCGTGTTGCTGCCATGCTTCTGATGAATTCCAACCGAAGCTTCGAGTTAAATCGGTAGTTTCGACAGCTGACTTTTTGGATGTCTGAAAATTAGTGTTAAGCAAAGGTTCGTCACAGAAATTAAGTTCGATGGCGGTCAATAAATCTCATATTCACCTGCAAATTGAGGAAAAGTTTTTGCAATTGATAGGGAATATTTTTGGCCTCATGATCATTGTCGAACTCCCAACGATAAAGCGCGTTTCGAAATTCCGGCGTCATAAACAGAGCTTGTAGAAGACTGTTTAGATAACATGTCATCGCCTGATTGACCAGACCTACGTAACCATTGTTACTTGATATTCCAGCAGCGGCAGGGGAAAGTGAAGGCAATGGAGATAAGGGATACTTTTTTTCAGCCTCAATTAGGGTATCTGATGAGTCACGATAGCCTCCATATTGACTCAAATTGAAATTCGGCGACGATGTGTGCGCCAGAGAGAGCGGCCCACCACACTGCATGGGTTCGGTCTCTGTGGGACTGGCTGATGCGCCCAATGCTAAGTCATCATCCGACAATGGATCCGGTTCAGACATGGGACTAAGATTTAGTGAATCTGTATTTGTGGCGTTCGTTACGGTAGTCATTGACGATGGTGGCGAAGCATTTGCATCGTTCGTTGGAATATGCATCCCTCTTGAATTCAAAACAGGCATATCTTCATCTGAATGATTTATGGAGCCATTTGCGCCATTAGTCACGCTACTACTTGCAATATTATTTACATTATTATTATTAATATTGCTGCTACTGGTACTGATATTGACACCGTTGTTATTTATACTGATATTGTGATCATTAAACATAATAAGGCTTTTTGGTGTTGCGCTCCCATTGGACAGAACATGAACAGAAGTACCCATAGCTATATCATAACGGAACTTTACATTTCCGTCCCATTTCCCGGCGGGAAATAAAATAAAATAATTCTTTTCTTTCTGCTCAAAGCCCGGCACATTATACAACAGTTCCGGTTGATGATCATTCAAGTAAACCTTTTGCGCAAGAATTAACCATTAATCGGTAAATAAGTAGAGTAAACGGCAGGAGAAGCATAAAAACATAACCTACCAAGTCAGTACCGGAATTTGGCTGTAAAATCAAATCAAATTTGTCGTAACGATATTGGGTCTTTATATCGGCAATTACTTTTCCCACTGTGTAGGGGGGTCGTACCACAATATTAATTTTCCTTTGCTCAGAGTCGGGCGTCTTGTCATGCACAACGCATTGTATTGAATTCTCGTGATCAAGTTGGACCATAGCGTTACCGTCCGGATAATCTGTGGGCGATAATAAGAAATCAAAGAAAATCTTAAAAAATTTCATTTAGGAATTTCTTCGATGCGAACGCAATGTGACACCACTACTAAAGCCAATGAACAATTTTGGCGGGTGACGCACATTTCTCTTACATCCTCCATTAGTTTTGACGAAGAATAATCAAACGAAGGCCATCTTTCACAATTCACATACACGCGCTTATGCATATAGCGATGTATATAACCAGAAAAAATGAACTTTGAGTTCGGCGGACAGTTTATGGTTATTTACATGAAAAATATTTGCGCATATTTGTGTTACTCGACTTTTCCACATATAATTATAAATATATGTATATATATATATGTGCAAATTTATGCAAAAAAATGCATTTATTTAAGATATACTTTTATAAACGATACGTCTACGGGGGCGACACTACAACTACTAATGTTGAATAAGGGACGGAAGGATGCCAAGTTAGTGCAAATTACAGGCAAAGAATTTTATATAATTGCGGGCGCATTTATTATATAGTTTTGAAAGTAAAAAAGCAGGACGTGTAGCAAACGGGACATGCAGAAATAAGAGCGAGCTTATTTGCCATCTGTAGAAGAGGAAGACTTTGTTAAAGTTACAATCAGTTATTGCTTGTTCACTTCTTATGTAATCGCATAACAATTTTTGTTAATAATTTTTGTTAATAAGCGTTTAAACGATCACGAGAACAATATGTAATACAACGTTCGTTCCTCCCTCATACTTGAAGCAAAAATTCAAATTCAAATAGTCTATCATCTGCATCTAAACTCTGTTGCGCGCTATTGAAATTAAATATCCCACAGATTATATAATGCATGTATGTGAGTATGTAGGCGATGAAATGTAATATCAGTTTAATATGCTCATTTTAGCAAAAACGGGTTGTGTAGGTATTTGAAAAAAAGTCGATTCAAGGCGAAACGGAACATTTTGCTAGTGTAATACCGTATACAAGTTTGAATGTGACAAGTTGTAGTCTAATGTCGCATCAACCAGACAGTAGTGAAGCCGAAGGAAATCAGGTTAAATTTACTGTCATCTCTATTGGGATCTTCTGAAATGGCGGATAGAACTTTGATCTTCCACTAGGAAACCTTTTTTTCACAATCAGATAAATCATAAATATAATACTTGCTGCTCTTGATCATTCTACGGACTACACGCAAGATAAGAAAATCAATCTTCAAATTTAGAAACTGTGTTTTTCCCGTTTCTCATGGGCCCCTCCTTTCATATCCAGGACACCGAAGGATGAGGGTGTATTTATTTGGTCGAAATAGTCGCAAATAGCCCAAAGCTAGATTCCGGGATTACGAGATAAATTAATTTAAGTATGTCCGCCTGTTTGTTGAACGGAAACGACCGCAGTTTAAAGTAAGGTGAGAGAAACTTTGAAACGCGTATTTTGCTCATCGCTCATGAACTGCAACAACAGATATTTGCATATTCCATTTTAAAATAAAGTTGGGGGGTATAAGGAATTCGACCACAGCCGAAAATGATTTTCTTACTTATTACATTGTTATGGCTTGATCGTTCATTATGGGTTTATTTTATTTTTTATTATTTTTTCGAATGAACAGCAGGTCTAAGTACAAGGACTTACTTCGCATTTTAAGGATAGTAAGGGTTTTCATCGTACGGTCTTAATGATTATTACTTCGGAGTGCTTATAAAAATGCTTTATATTCGTTTATTGCGCATGCATGGGAGTATGCAGGCGCTACATTAAGGTTCACTCATGTATTCTATACGTGTTATATGTACGTGCGTTCATAGTTTACCGGTAACAGTTGCTGCTTTTCGTTTTATTTGACTTTTCTTTAAATAATTTTGAACACAGGAAGCAAGAGTGCTGTGTTACTTTGCTAAATGAAAATAGTTGGCTTTAGGCCAAAAAAGCACAGACGACGAAGGCGACGAAGATATACTCACTGAGCGGCTGGTCGAGGGCATGCATGTTTCATATGAATGGACAACAAGAGCAATATGACGATTGCATCAACATGAACCTTTTTGGGTGAGCAAGCTTGCAAGAGGTCTACCCATCTATCAATTATTCTTAGCTGCCGCAGTCAAAGGATTATGATCCTTATTATGCCTATATTATCGAATGCAGATGAATACGTTTCTATATATATACGCGTATGCATACATACATATTTGCACATTTTGTTTACAGCATACTATTAAGTATTTTGATCATGTTTGCCGACGATATGCAAATATCCATAACTAAGTACGCAAAGAGAAATTAGAAAGCAAACGAAGATTACTTTCCGAAATTGGGGGAAAAAAACAAAGAGAAATGAAAATTAAACAAATATGCAATAAAGTGATTTTGGAAGAATTTGCTGAAAATATATTTCGAAATGAAATTCTCAAATTCAATTAAAATGATTGCTCAATTGTTCGATTCTAGCGAGTGAGATGTATAATGCAGCAGGAGGTTTTCTTTTGTTTCGTTTCTGCTGGAGTTATTTATATTTTTACTTATGGTTATGATTATTTGTATTTTTGCTTATATATCTATATATACAAATTTTCAAGTTAGAAAGATATATATACAGATATATATATATCTATATATGTCCACACACACCCATATATATATATATATATATATATATATATATATGCAGCACACTGCCCATGTTTCTATTTTTATAAAATTAAATTAAAAAATAAATAAGTAAAAGAGAATTCAATTCCTTGGCTAAAAATAAAAGCACAAACAAGAGGCGAGAATCGAGACAGAAGTCAATTTTATTTAAAATTTATTCTTTTTATCAGTCTCTAAATTATTCACTATATATAGTTTAGTCGTGCACATTTGAAAAGGATCAAAAAAATGAAAAATAATAGTAATTCCTTTCCTATATATGCACACAAAACCGCATACATATACGTCAGAGTATATAGAGGGAAAGCATGATATTTGGAATGTAATTTCGAAAGTGGGACGCCAGTGGGCA
The DNA here is from genome assembly GCA_001077435.1 of Glossina morsitans morsitans. NCBI lineage: Eukaryota > Metazoa > Arthropoda > Insecta > Diptera > Glossinidae > Glossina > Glossina morsitans. The sequence continues at coordinate 20,499 of CCAG010005513.1, forward strand.
TTCGAAGAATCATGCACATTAATACAACTGAATAAGTGAACACGTTCGCATTGAGGGTATTTTACCTTTTTCTTTTTAGCTCGTTGGTGACTCGCTTCCGAACAATATTAACACAATACAATAATACTAATAAATAAAGCAAAACAAAAATTAAAAAAAAAAAAAACCCGATTATATGGCGCTTCTTTCAAATGCTTAATATGTTTGGACTGATTTTTTTTTTCTTTTTTTGTTCTTTGATGGGCGCTTCAATACTGTCGGCAATATCTTGCTATACGCTACAGTTACAAATGTAATATTTATTCACGCGCTTACTAACCGATCCGATAGCGTTTAAAGGTGACACTTAAGCGTTTCTCGAGAATTTTCACAAAATTTCCTCAACAATTTTTACGAATTCTCCTCAAAAGAAAAGTCTGACGTTCTATTGATTCTCTTTTATTTTAAAATCGAAAGAGAAAAAGAAAATACAAAAGAGCCGCTATTTACGCGTATTTTGGTTGGATTTTTTTTACTTGGCGCTGTTTTATGTTTTATACAAAATTTTCTATTACCTTATTTATATATACGTATATAATGCGTGTCAATAACAACTGCGGATTGCATTAACAGCCCCCTTTCCTTTCATATTCAGTACTATTTGGTTAGTAATAAACGTTGTGAGCATAAATTTACTATTTTTTACTATAAAAAAAGATCAAGTCCAAATTTTACTGATATCGAAATGATGCATTAGTTTTAATTACTTTTAATATTCGAATTTTGACAGTACGTGTTGAATGTGGCCCTCTTTTAGTTCACATATTTTTGTTTTTTTAATATGGCCAGTCACTCGGGGAATGCCGTCTATGCGTGTAACACGGTGACTGTCAGAAAGAAGAGAGGAGGGAGAAAAAAGGGGAGAGACGTTGGCTGCACCCTAATGTATGTGTATGTGTGTGTGCCCAATCGATAAATGTTATTCCTCTACCGACTGAGAGTCCGCTATAGCTACAACCAAAGAAAGCCCTACCGCATTCGAGATTGGAACCCGCGAACGTTAAGTTAATAGTCGCCATTCTTGCCTGCTCTGTTACTCAGGCTATTCATATTTACTTTGTTTGTCAACATCAACACATTCGCGGAGCCGAATGCTGTATCTTTCACATAACTTTAATATATTAATAATATTGGATCCGTTTCATCGCATATTTTATGGTATTCCTTATATATGCTATGCCGTTATAAAATATCTTTAATCACCGAAACAAGTTTCAAAATAAATTGACTATCGTTTTTTTCACCCTCCTCACTGAAATTTTTACTGCCGGCGAACATGGGCGATTTGTGTCGTGGGGTGAATCCTTCACATATATTGTACTTTAAAAGATCAGAAAGGGTGGGTAAAACTGATTTCAGTAGTTAAATAGTTGAACAATTCCTTTGTAACCGGAATGAAGCGGGAGCTTATGTCAAGGAAACATGGCTAGGTTAAGAAGTTCCAATAGCTTCGTAACTCTTCAGCGTTCGCATAGTTTCCCTTTCGGCCAATACAAGAAGCCTTTTTATTGTGACATATATATATATGAAATTTGGATAAAATAAAAATTAAAGTTTTTGGAATTTTTCATTATAAGATTTTTTTAACTCTTCTATGAATTTCATGCACTTTTTTTTTTCTTTTTTTTTTATAAATTTTGCTACGCTCTACGTTTTTAAATTTTTTTGCAAAATTTCTTAAATATTTTTAAATGACGATGATGATGGAACTCTCTTAACTGTACTATATGCAGTTTTTCGCTCTCACGGTGAAACACTAAGTTTGCATGGACCTCAAAGACATCGTCATTTGTAAGAATATTTATTTGGTTAGTCGTTTTGAATCCCGTTCAGTGTTTCTTTTATTGGCGTTACCCATTACAAGTGAATTGACATTGAAGTCATCCGTGCCTATATCTACAATAATCGGGAGTTTGAAACTTAAAAAACAAAATCATCATTAATTTTATTGCGTTTACAATGCTAACAGTAGAGCGGTTCACGTTTAAAGATGAACAAAAGGAGCTATTTCTTCTCTGAAAGCTCTGGTAATTGGTACTCGTACTTCGCTATACGCATAAAAATGGTAAATGGTTTTTATCAGCGTAAAATTCCGAGTCAATTTAGTAATGTCCTGTTGGTTCCTCCCCTCTCTCCCTCTCTGCCTCTGTGAATTCGATGGAGAAAGTTTGGAAACTTGACAGGCATCTATGTTAATTTGTTGGCTACAGATTTGGTTTGAAAATAAGTGTGATCCGTCTACAAGCACGCCCACAATAGATTCGGACAAGTGCTAATAGAAATTTGTACACCAACGCTATTATTATTAATATTATTTGTTTGTTACCTAAGATTAAAGTAAGTCTGGCTTAAAATTAAATTGAACAAATGTACAAATAAGATTGCAATGTTTCTTATAGTAGAGTACGTAAGCAATTATAGACCGTTATACGATACTAGGTTTACAAAAACTCTTAAGTACATTATATATCACATTGTAAAGTAGGTAATAATCGCACAATTTGACATCACCAGTACACAGGTCGGATTCATACAATATATCAGTACTAATACTCTGACATTGGAATTACAATCCCATTTATAATAATAATGCATTAGCACAGGTGTAGAAGGTCTTAAATTCGATAGTAAATTTGTGCATGTTATTAAATTAAAACATATATTTTGCGAGGTGTCACACGTGCGCGCAGCGCATGCGGATCGTAGAAACAGTGCGCTTTCGTTTTAGATCAGTCAGGAAATAAGATAAACGATAAGTGTATGTAACGTATGAAAATGTGTCACATAACAGAATTTGAAAATACTTTCTATTCTTGCATTTACTCATTATAGGCATAAAAGAAATCCCTTTGACGATATGTGACAAGTGTTCTTGTACGCAAGTCTTTAATGGGCAGAAAATTTGTTCACTTAATGGTATGTTCGGCTTTAGTTATTTTCAGTTTATTGGGTAGTCAAGGATGAAATTTGTAAATAAGAGATTGTGTGCAATGTTATATAGTAAGCATTTAATCTATTATCTTCAAACTTCATCCTTGGCGACCCAATGTAATACACGTTCGCATTGATTTTTGCGAACAACAATTTCAGCATCCGCTACCCACTGATATGCTGGTAAATGTAATTCTACCTTGCAAATGGGCAGATGATGCCCAACACACCACGAAACCTCTTACGTAAGTAGATGAACTATGTCCATAATCCATGTTAAGTAACTTTAAGAAAAATTTTGATTTCGTGATCATATTTTCAATACAAAAGAATCAAAAGTTTCATTTTTAACGCTGATTAGCAATATATGGCGAATATGATTTATTTATGCCCATTTCTGAATGTTACATCCACTTGTCGCCACACACACACTTACCGTCTCTTGAAAAACGTAGATTTGTTCTTGGCGTTTGCTTTGCAATCAAATTAATAAACGGCGCTATTGACTCGCCGTCATTACTTGGAGAAATAAGTTTTAATGTTCCTAACCGCTTCTCTAGGCATTTTACCTTGGTTAAGGTTAGTCATTGTAAATATAATTATGAGCTGTTTAACCCGCTCAGAGTTGTTTGCAAGAACCTGAATAGCGTCTATTACCTTTTTTCACTATCGGACACTTTAAAGTCCATTAAAGCAACATTGCTTAATACACAAGATTTGCCAATGTCGTACTTAAACTAGCTCTTAATCCTAAAAAGTCACTACGATTCGAAAATTAATTGTTGTTAACTATTATCGGTTGCCAAGCTTATGCATGTTTGCGATGGCTTAGGGGTTCATTTGCAACTGGGTTCTGTACCGGTTGTGGGTGTGGCTCTGTGCTAATTGTGTACATGCTTTTTTTCTTTTTTTTTTTTCCTTTTATTTGTTTTATTGTACTTATACTAAGTTTTTTAATAATAATTAATTTAAGATTTACTTTAAGAGTCATTTGAACACGACTGTCTTCTATTTAGTTGAGTTTCTGTATAAGTGTAATAAATAAATAAATAAATAAATAAATCAAGGTAATTTCTTAGTGCTTAGACTTGTCTTCTTCTTTTCAAACGCAATATGCAATTAATACCAATTATAAAATAAAAATATAATTAATAATAATAAAATAGGCAGAGAGTAGGGCAGGGAATAGAGAGGTTCAAAATTATTCTCATATGAAAATTAATATCAAACTCATGCAAGTAATAAGTGTTCGATATTTGAAATGGGATGAATTTTAACATTATTTTTTTTTTATCAACTTTTCAAGCAAGACAATTAATTAATTTAATTTTACTGGAAAAGAAAGTAAATTTTTACAAGAGGTGAAGGGCCATATTATAAGGTATAAATGAAAAAATGTTCCAACACTTTTAAGAATTTACATATAATATGTACATACAGCATACACATATATATATTTATTCACATGCACTCAACAACACATACGTACATATTTTTGTCAAATCAATTTCCAAATTATGCAAAACTAGCGCAATCCTGTAGTTTTGGCAAATGAGTTATATCATCGATATGAGATTCTTAAATATATTTGGTAGTGTTTGTTTTGTATAAATGTACACACTTTTATTGGTAAAATATTAGAATAAAAAGATTTCACTTAACAAGTTTAACAAATTGATGTTAATGCCATTTTCTTGGTTCTCAAAAGTCTCACGTCGCCTTACCCATATCTTTGATCCGGTATTTCCTTTTTTGCAATAAACTTTCAATGTCAGTCCTTACGTACTATTGGCTGACAACTGCAAAGTGCAACTTGATTCAATTTTCTATTTTATTGATTCCAAAAAGCAGAAAATATTGAATATGCTAAGCACACTTTTCTCTTTTTTTTTGTTTTATTTTTTTTTATTTTTTTTACCTATATTCACAATCTAACAAACATCTTCCTTTTTTTTCATTCGTGTAGTCAATTCGCCTTTGCCAGGCATTTGACATTTTGGCTGTCAAATTATTCTCCTTTTTTCGACGACTTTTTATGCTTCTTTTGTTTACGAAATTGTATTTATAAAAGGTAAATAATGGCAGCAAAACGTATCGTATTTGCTTACTTTTGTGTATATGTAATATGATTGACATAAAAACAAATGGCAACTAGGTATATAAAAAATGTCATTTCTGTCTCGAAATTTCTAGAATACGAAACGTAGTGCTTATAAATACGAGTGGAAAACCAAAAACTCCTTATTATTAAAAAATAAATAAGCCAGTTATAACCGTCGGCGGATTTTTCTCGAAGAAGACAAAAGAGCAATTTGCGTTTTGTTTGTAATTCTTTCTTTGGCATATAAGAAAATTTAATTTAAAAGAACCAAGTGAGCAAAGAAGCAATTAATAATTGTATTAACTGATTTTTATCGCAAAGTAGTTCTGAACGAGAAGAGAAACACAAATATCTAAAAGATTGTAAGGGGTCGCAGAAAAAATATTAAATATTTGACAAACATTCGATTTTCTTCTTTTTTTTTTTTTTTGTTTTTGCTTGAGTCGTGAAAGGTAAGTGTTGCGGGAAATCTTTGATTTTTTTTTTATGTCACCTAATGAGCAAAACAAAATTGAATAGTATAGGAAATCGCATGAAAAATTATTGAATTCTGTACTCTTTTTGCGAAGGGCAATTTTTTTGAAGGGAAATTAATCAAATTATCAAATAAATGTGTTGTGGGCATTACGTGATTTTTGCTTAAATGCACTCATACGTGAATGCATACATACATACATACAATTATCAAAAAGTAGTTTTTTGCTTTCGTTGTTTGAAGTATGAATGTACGTTTGTTTGTTTTATTTATTAGCGAGAGAGTCGCCGCATATATTGCAAATGTGAGGAAACGAGACAAATCTTGGATTTGAACAAACCAAACAGCTCACTGGGCATAATTGCTTTTTACATCTCGAATGTTCTGGGAAGTTTTGATACGAGAAAAAAAAAAAAACGTTGACTACTACTACTATGTACGTTTTGAGAAATGCATTTCTTCATCCATCTAGTATACTGTATGACTGACTACTGGTGAATACGTTACATTTATCGTTCTATTCTGGGTATAATTCTTGTAGGTCTTGTGTAGACTTAGGAATCGATTTAATTATAATGCACTTTCCGTTTTTATATAAAATGATTTGTGTTTGCCCAAGTGAGTGAATTTCGTCCGAAGAGTTGGTATTAGTAAAGAGAGATTATCTTTTTTTTATTATGAACTCCTTCACGCCCTTATGAATGTCTAAAATCATACTGGGTAGATTTCAGATCCCTCCATCCACAGCTTTCTGTTTTTACTCAGGGCCAAGAATATGAAAAAATTTATCCTAAATTGAACAGAGGAAAAGAACAAACTTTCTCTTTCGTATTAATGCAAAATTTTTTTAATTTTGTTTTTGCAGTGGTTTGGTGTTAGTAAAATAATAAGATGAGTAAAAATTTCTATGACATTCTTGGCATAAGTAAAAATGCCAACGATGATGAGATTAAGAAGGCGTATCGCAAATTGGCGTTAAAATATCATCCGGATAAGAATAAAACCCCACAAGCTGAGGAACGTTTTAAGCAGATTGCTGAAGCTTATGAGGTGTTGTCAGACCAAAGGAAACGTGATATTTACGACCAATATGGCGAACAGGGCCTTAAAGATGGGATTTCGGGGTCAACAGGCGAACCAGTTCCCAATTATACATATCACGGTGATGCGCGTGCCACCTTTGCGCAGTTTTTTGGAAATTCCAATCCTTTTGGCGGATTCTTTGGCACTGATGACCCTATGTTCGGACAACAGACTATTTTCATGAGTGATGATGACCTTTATACCGGCATGACTGGTGGTCCCGGCGGGGCGTTTCGTTCACATTCATTTAATGCTCAGCCAAATCGAAAACGACAGCAACAAGATCCTCCTATCGAACACGACCTGTACGTCTCCCTCGAAGAGGTTGATAAAGGCTGCGTAAAAAAAATGAAGATCTCACGAATGTCAATGGCAACAGGTCAATCCCGCAAAGAGGAGAAGGTTTTGAATATTACAGTGAAACCGGGCTGGAAATCAGGTACTAAAATAACTTTCCAAAGAGAAGGTGACCAAACCCCTGGAAAAATACCCGCAGATATAATATTCATCATTAGGGATAAGCCGCATCCATTGTTTAAGCGTGAAGGCACTGACATTAGATACAATGCAAAGATCAATCTCAAGCAGGCATTGTGCGGAACAAGTGTTCAGGTGCCGACATTACAGGGCGATAGAATTACGGTGAATACACAGGGTGAAGTAATAAAACCCAACACAGTCAAGCGTATAAATAATCGAGGATTGCCTTTCCCCAAAGAGCCTTCCCGACGTGGTGACCTGCTTGTCTCATTCGACATCAAATTTCCCGAAACGCTTCAACCGCCAGTTAAGGAATTACTTGACGAAATACTCCCGAATTAAATCTCTTTCCATTTCTGCTTTAACATTTAGTGCATATATATATTCTAAACAATCGAGCGGCGGGAGGATTAAGTATGCCTATACATACTTATCATTATCCACCGGTTAAACAAATATTAGCAAATTGTAATTGATGGGGGATCATTACAAAGTTTTTTAACGAGTAAGATTTCTTTCCGTTTTCACTCCTTCTCCTCCTAGCGATGTTATCGATGTAACATCTTCATTTTATCTATCGAAATTTCTTTCCAATGCTACTGTTGTAACTTAATGTATTATTTACTTTTAGTTATGTATTTTAGGCTATAAATTAATTAAAGAAAAAAAAAAAAAAATAATATATATATATATATATATATATATATATAAATGTATATAAATTGTGGCGCAGAACAACAAACGCCATTGTAATGCAAAATTATTCATTCGATAAACTTATGCTAAGATAAAATGCATCTTTGATCATTTTGCACAGCACTAAGAGATTTGTATTTGTATTCTATGCATATGTATGTATTTAATGAAAAAATAAAAAAAAAGAGACTGAGTGATTGGAAATGTGAATAAAATATGAAAAGTGAAAACGACACAATTTTTTTGCTTTTTTGCGCAGACGTTTTGCTGGGAAAGTGCTAAAACTCGTTCGAATTATTAATAAAAAAGTGCTCTTTGGCAATTTCATATCTTTACCTTATTTATTAAAATAACTCTCGGTAGGTCGATCATCTATATCGACAGATTAGATCTTTTATGGGGCTTATTGCATGAATATGTTATCGCTTTTTCATTGATTCTTTTGCAGGTGCTATGGCGCGCGAGAACGGTTATAGTAGAGGAGTTGAAAGTCGAAGCATTTGAATCGGAGGGAACACTATTGGATAACGGTTGTAGTTAAGTATTTTTGCGAATGCTTTAAACAGCCAAGACTACTACTACCACTACTGCGTCATTTCGAATACATATTTTATTCAATACGTGTCATCTTAAATCCCCATATTCAGAATATGGAGGATGGCTAATTCTTTCTTTGATGTCACCGAAGGCAATGGAAAATGCTCATTACTTCTCCTGCGCCATAAGAGAAAAAGGCACTGCGTTCTTTTTTTCGGCATTTGCCTATTCATATATTTTGATGAATTCTTAACATCTGTAACAATTTAAAAGAGCGTCATTCTGATAATTCGTTTGTTTCATTTGTTTATTCTAAGTACTTTGGGTTTTTTCGTATATACGCATACACTTGCATATACGTGTTTATCATAGCGCATGTTCACTTAAAAACATGGAAACTTATTTGCTTTTGTCGTGTGACATTTCTCAAGCATTCTTGCTCATGCAAATAATGAGAATGGAAGAACAAACGCTCAATTGGCTCTTAATTACCAACATTACTATTCTTGCCATTGACAATAGAAGACCAAAAGACCAAACTAAATGAACTAAAGACTGCAGAGAGTGTAATCATGCTTGAAAGTCCGTTAGGTTCTCAGCTTGTTTTTTGCTTTTTTCACTAAATACGAGAACTAAAATTGATTCTCAATTACATGATTCCATCGTTTATTTTAAATTAAAGAATCTTAAGTTTTATATAATCCAAAGTGATCATACATTTCTAAGCTCTGTTATAACTGCGGTAAATCCATGATCAACAACAACGCATTGGTTATTACAGTCTTTACCTTTCAAACGCAAATCGAAAGCATCACGCTCTATGGAATCATCTTATTAAAAGTAAGTTATAATGCGGCCTGTATATAGATGACTGCCCGAATTAGTTACGATCGGTAGTATTTAGCAAAACACTGTTTTTAGTAACATAATGAGGATGTGCCAGGCAATCGGGATGGACGCATTTAATTAATGCAGCGGGTGAAAAAGAAAAAAGCTTTTCCTAAAACAATTATTTTTCGTACCTCTCTTACTTTGATCTGTCAGTAGACATGTACCCGGGGGCGTAGCTAAGAAATTTTAAAAAGGAAAAGCAAATGCTAAAATCAATTTCTTCAATTGCTTCGAGTAGCTACTTAGTGAAAATTTGGCGAATGTATTGAATGGAATGTGTAAGACTTTGCAATTAACTACAAACTTCGATGTTCAAATAACGAGTATTCATTGCGGATTTTTGGGGGCAAATATTGAAAATTTTTTTAGTCGACTATTTTGGTACAAAATCTTAGCCCTCTCTTTCTCGTTCTTATTGTACTGATCCGTTAAACTTTGGTAAACGATAGAAATGGACTTTGGGGCATAAGGTTAGCAGCAACATTTGGATTATATGTAGAGAAGCTTGTCTACACTTTAAAGTAGCACATTTCTGGTGTTACGCGCAATTAATGAAAACCAGAAGTTCATCTTAAAGTATTTTCCTTTTTTTTTGGAGTAAATCGTATTCTATTCCATTATTGCTCCGCGGGCCAATTCAGCGAAGAAACTTTAGTGACGTTACGTGAAAATAATGTTTTTCCAATGAAGAGACACAATGTCATGCAGTAGTGCGATCTACTTAAGCCCACATTCATTTCTGCTTAGGCATTATTGCCGCTCTTGCGAATCCAATAAGAAGGGATTTTATACCATATTTAGGAGATTGATGATTTTTGTTGCGAAATAAAGCCTAGAGCTCAATAACTTTGACATTCGATGCGCAATCCATACGGAAAAGTTCATTACTTTATACATCTTTGGTCACGTTGGTCGAGTAATTTTGTGACAAATTAAAGGATTTCGATAATATCACCTACCACGAAGCGAGTTTAATTTGACGTTGCTTGTCGCCATTCGGAATTTGCGTTAAAGTAAACTTTCTTCTCGGTTTTAATTTCAAAGGGTGCAAGCTTTTGATTTGTTATGATTGTGTTCGGCAACACACCGGAACGCTCGAGGCAAGAGACATAATAGCAAACAAACTATAACATCAAGTCGCGTACTACCGAGAAGCGATCCTAGCTCCCTCAGATCATAACTTAGTTACGATTGGTGTAAAGTGGTGAGAGCTATAGGGAGCGCTCATATCGCCCACGCTGCAGCTACTCCCTGCTTCGCTCTCCACACTTCGTTGCGAACATTACTGTGTTTACGTAAAACTAACATCCGCTAAATGATTGGACAGAAGAAAGAAGTTAAAGAAAAACGTTAAGCAATGTTGAGTGAAACCATTAACGATAATCACGAATAGAAAGAAATAAAAGCCAGAGAAGTAATTTTCATCATTTTAATCAATTAGTTTTATTTGATCATATTCATCAAAATGCGTTCCTTTTCCTTGCATTTTTATTTTCTTTAAATTTGTTTTATTATTATTAATTTTCATAAATTGTTGCTATTGAGAATTCATTCATTTTCTTTTCCTTTTTTTGTTTTTTTTCGTTATTTTTGTATTTTTCCTGTTGTTCTTTTTCTTGTAATTGTTAGTGTTTTGCTTGTTTTTATTTCATATGTGAATGAATTTATTAATTTTTGTTATTAAGTGAGTTAGTGTTGGTGTCTCTCTGCCTGTCGGTCTTTGTGTGTGATTGTGTATACGTGTGTGCGCATATATGCATGTGTTGTTTATTAAATTAATTATTTATTTATTTTATTTTCTTTTTATATATAAATTTAAATTTTTTAACTACATAAGTAGACACAATTTGAAAATTCAGATTATTTTTTTTATTTCATTAATTTTTGTGTCCAACACCTGTTTTGCAGTTAATGTTAAGTTCCAATTTTTTTTTTCCGTTTTCTTATATTTCATTTTTTTTTTTTTTTTTTTTTTTTTTTTTTAAACCGGTTTTAAACTTAACTTTTAATTAAATGTTTCGATCGTTTACATTCAACATAACATACATTCACAGTAGATGATTAGCATTAACATGTATGTATCTGTGTGTGCGCGTGCGTGTTTTGTGTGTGGGTATTTGTGTTTGTGCTGGGAAGATGAGAAAGTAATCGGATCGTGAATGGGCTGGGAACGGGACGGGGGTGGGTAGGAGGAGGATGGGGGAGGAACGCAGGTTTGAGTGCTAGTGGTTGGGTTACATGAAACTTCTTCAAATATTCTACTTTTGCTCTTTATCCATTCATCGTGTTTGTTAATTTGCTTTTTCCTATTTTAATTTTTAATCAATATATTATCCATTTTATTTGTTTTTGTTTTTTTTTTTTTTAATTTCATTACTGTGTAATAGGACAAGAAAGTAGCTGGACCGAGAAGGGATGTAGTGGCTTTTATTTTTTCTTTTCCACTTCTCTTCACCTCGGTTTTAAAGTTTTCAAAGAACATAAGAACATTTGACTGCTTAGTTTATGAAGTTGCGCAGCAAATGGTTAGTTTATTTAACGTAATTGTATATGATTGTTTTACATTTGCAAATACTATATATATATATATATATATATATATATATATAATGTACACAAACACATACATACACACATACGTACATATAAATATACAAATAAACAAACAAACAAACAAACAAACAAACATACATACATACATACATACAAACGTACGTACGTACGTACGTATGTAGATACGAACATATAAACATACACGCACACAGGCCTACACGCACAAGGTAATATCTAACGGTGGCCCTGCTGTGGAGAGTGGTCGACGAAGCACGTGTGAGGGGTAATTTTAGTGCGTTGGCGAGTCGGGTATGCTGCAGGGACGGGTCAGCAGTGTTTTGAAGATTTTCACCTTCAGCTCGCTAAACAAAAAAAAAAAATAAACCGATCCACGACATCATTGGCCACCTATTGTCTAATGAACGGATCAAACTATACATAAACCCGCTAGAGGAACCCAGCTGGGAATCCAGCACTGGTCAAGTGTCGTTTCGAGCATTTAGAACAATATCAGGTTCTGCTAACAGTATGATATGCCAGATCATACGACATGTGTGGCAAAAATGCGATCGTTCAAAGTTCATTAACGTGTTGACGCCAGTATACTGTTTAATCTCAAGCCCAACGTAACAGAGCAAGAAGTTTGTATCAAAGATCCAAGCAAATAAATAGGGGTAAATGGCGACCATTAGAGATTGGCGTGCGAAGTAGCTATGAAAGCACTGAACTCCATGTCCGATCTGGCCAAGTTTGGTTGTAGATATGGTTGACACTTTGGTTCCATAAAAAATATTATTTGATTACACACTTAGGAATTGTGATGCGAGGAGCGGGGAGCAAGTGCAATCGCAAAGAAAGTTTGCGGCAACAAGAAGTTCGTCTCAGATGGTATTTCTAATTATGCAATAATGATAGCTATTCTATGGCAGGTCGAAATATTTGTAAATCTATTTAATACATGCCCAAGAGACCAAATTTCCGTCAATCGATGGAAATGTCAAGCACTCGAATTCCTATCAGAATCAAATACGCCAACTAGCGATCCTTCAACTTATCGACCTATCTGCTTGCTCGATATAATAGGTGAAGTTTGTCCACTTGAATATGATTGCCCTCAAAGTGGTCAATTTTAGAGCCGGCCCAGTCAAAGAAAGGAAACACGCTGCTAGGGAGGAAAAGGTATGCTGTGCAATGATGCTCGATCTCAAAAATGCTTTCAAGTTCGCTAAGCAGCAATGAATGGAAACACATTACCACATTACTTAGTAAACATTGTCGCCAGTTAATGTATGGGCAGAAAATAGAAGGAGCAAAGAACGCGTCATTACTGGAGGAGTATCGCAACGATCAGTGCTAGTACCATTATATTATGGTACACCGAAGGGTCGTGGTTTGCAATACTCAAAAGACAACTTTAGATGGCTTAGCATTTTTTATATTGATCTAAGCCTGTCTGCCGATCTCTCCAATCGCCTTTGCTGAGATGTGTGACTAACAATCTCTGCTTCAAATATCACTTTCAAATTGGGCAAAAGCATTGAAAATCTTGCAGGTAAGTTGGCATTGCAAACTAACGAATTGGGAGGAAGGAGCATGCGGTAAGACATGAATTGAGAGTTTTTCGGGTTTCAAAGTAAAAAAATTGAGTTTTTTGTCTGTTACTCATAGACTGTAGCATGCACAATGATGAAAATTTCCACGTGTATATTTGAATGGGAACAACGCCAAGACTATAGTACGACTCGTCCTTTTTGATGATGAGTGGATATAGAGGACTCTCCTACAGCCAAATATAATTTCGTTACTTATGAATATATCGCCGCAGTGCGTGGACAAAAGAAAAACAAAACTTATTGTGAAATGTGTGAACTTAATTAACAGAATACCACTACATAGAAGGATGAGAGCGCGAAAATGGCATAGCAAGTGCTGTAACATATTTTATTTATTTATTTATTTTTTCTTTTCGTACAAATATACGTACGACCTGTTCTTGTTTGCTTGCAGTTAACCAAGAATACGTGTGCTATGCGCGGATATGCGCGGATTTGTGCATAATAATATGCCTTAGTGTACATAATAATTTTCATAATGAGTATTTTGTGTTTTTTTGGTTCATCTATAAGATGGAAACGGCGAGCATTTCTTGTGTTGTTCGTTGTCTCAATGTGTTTAATGCATGCATACATGCATACAGTAATAACTATTGCAAGAAAAGATCAAAACCTGATATTGGTTCCAGTTAACTTTGTCTTTCATTTGTTTTTGGTTTTCCTTTTTGGAAATTTCTCGATTCTGTCTCAAAATGTGTTAGAGCATGTGTCCGGATGGCATATGTGTGCATGTAATAGTTATGTGCTATCGCTGATTGAAGGAAGACCCTGTGAGAGCGAGGGAGAGAAAAAGGGATTGAGAGAGAGTGTGAGAGTGAGTGAGAGAGAGAGAGAGAGAGAGAGAGAGAGAGAGAGAGAGAGAGAGAGAGAGAGAGAGAGAGAGAGCACAGAGAGAGAGAGAGAGAGAGAGAGAGAGAGAGGGGGGAAAGAGGGTGAGATTTGCATTTGATGGCTTACGTATGTTACATGTGATGTGTTTGTGGTGCGACGCGTTGATGGCGGCTATATCTCTGTTATTTGCTGTTAAGTGTTCTCTATGCTTTTATATTCTTTTATTATTCTGTTCGATTTTTCAATTTTCGTTTCTCATCTGTTCTCTGTTTTCTGTATTTTCGCCCTTTTTTCTATTTCTTTTTTGATAAAATTTTATGTTTGTTGTATTTGCATTTAATTAATTACTTGTAAGTGTGTAAGTATGTCATGTCAATGGTTTCATTTATAACTTTGAACTAATTATTATTATTATTATTATTATTATTATCATTATTATGTCAATTTCTTTTAAATTTGCTTTTCATTGAAATTTACGTTAATTTTGAATTTTTGGCCTTACGAACGCTATTAAGTGTGTGAATGTTTGTATATATGTATATGTATACACAGTACTAGTTTTCTTTTCCCCTTTTATTGTATGGGGATTTCCTTAATCTTTTTACAATTACACATACATACATTTTTGTTTAAATTTTCATTTTCTGTTTGTATATAAAATGAATACATCATCATGTGTATCAAAATCTTTTCAGAGACAAATGCAAACGACCGGTTTTTGTTTTCTTATTTTTTTGTTTTATTATTATTATTATTATTATTATTATTATTTTTTTTTCTTTTTTTTTTTTTTTTTTTTTTTTTTACTAAATAACAATATTTTTAATGATGTTTGAGTTGAAGATGAACTAAAAACAAAAACAAATGGAAAATGAATAGCAACTAATTGAGCTACATTCGCTATGTTGTTGGCGAATCTTGGATATACCCGTCACCTAAGAGAATGTCACTTGATTAAACCGAATAATGCTTACACTGTTCATTTAATTAAAGTTGACCAAATAGCTGACCATAGTTTTAAAGAAATTTTGATTTTCTTTTAGGGATAGTTTCAGTCTTTCGGTTTTTGAAGATTTGTCGAAAATTTTATTTTCAGACTTGAGCTCTCTGGCAATTAACAGCAACATGGTTACATTGAATATATATATAAAATTCAATAGAAAATTAACAAAGAGAAAGACGGACCGACCTATGGATAGAATTGGCCAAATTGGCGCAGGCAGGCAGGATTGCCGATGTTAATTGCTTAAATGTTATAAAGAAAATGAAGAAATCAGTTCATCCTCCGGCCAAGGTGTTGGGTATAAAAACAGGAAACTTATCCATTGCAGATACATTTACATACGTAATGATCGTTATTGGTATGTTCTTGTTCTTGTTCGTATTTATTAATCTTTAAATTTTGTATTAAAATGAAAATTAATTTGCTGCTAGTTTTTCTTAAATTTATATTTGGCTTAAGTTGTTTGTTTGATTTGGTTTTTTGTCTTTTCTTTTGTTTTTTCTCGTTCTCATTTACTAGGGAAAAGGGAGGAAGTAAACGGGACTTCGAAACACTATATGCATAGGGAATGTGTATGTTAAAGCGACTCTGCTCTGTTTTTATGGATTTTTGATTTCGATCGAACAAAAGGAGATCCTCTGCAGGAAACAGTGGCTGGAATCAGACGTATATACATATGCCTGTATATATATATATATATATATATATATATATATATGCCTGTGTGTGTGTTGTTGTCTTGTCTCTTATCAAGTTTGCTTTATTCTAATGAATGCTTAACACGGATCTCATTTCGGGAGGTGATTGTTAAGTATATTTTTTGTTGCCGTTTTTTTTTCTTTGTTTTTTGTTATTTTTTGGTTTTTTTTCTGTTTTTCTTTCTTAACAAAAATAGTTTCATTATATGATTTATTTGAATTCCTATTTTGCACCGTCTTTGCGGGACGTTGTCTGGGCATCGCTTAAATTAATCATGTCTCGTGGTTTCCACACCGGGGACCCTATAAAAAAATGAAAGAAAAGAAATATGTGGAAATAATAGAAAAAAATGTTTTTTGATAAAATTTTTTTTTTTCTTGGTTAATTTTCTGCGCAAAAAATTTTATTAAAACAATGAAATCTACCAACAAAACAAAATCAAGTAAAATAAAGTTGAAAGTGTAAAAAGTAAAAAAAGAAAACAAAAACGAAATGATATATACTGTTCGGAGCAGGTTCCTGTCAATGTATAAAGCAGAAATTTGTACGGGTGTCGATTAGTCGTGCGGACACTCGATACTCGATACTCTTCTTTGTAATTCAGTTTTATTTTTGAGATGTTTCTAAGTCTCAAAAAAAGAAATTCATAAAACTATTTAAAAACTATTGCGATTCCTTCTTAGGTAAATGAATGAGTTTTTTTTTGTTTTTCTAAAGCAAATGTAAGTTAAATATTTGCTGTTTCAAATTTGAATTGTAGACATCAATGAAAAGAACAGAGTAGTATCGCAATTAAATTAACTTTTGGGCCATTGAAGGTGGCAAGAAATGAATGCCGGAAGAGGAGGCATGGCTGTGATCCGTTTCCTGCTAAGTCTTATAAACGGAACGACAAACGTCATAAATAATCATCCATCAATAATAATTGTCAATGGATTCGTACAACGTAAGATATTTGTTGCATAAATACATTAAAGAATTTTAAGAAGTCTACAATTAAAACTAAAAAGAGAAAAAGAAGAAGAACAAGAAGAAACTATTGTTAGCTAGAGGAGTTTTAATGAAATGGAATATGATTTGATATTTTGTTTTTTAATTATAAGATATAGCGAGCGAAAACGTGCAGGTTTTGTTTTATCGTTTAGGTTATGGCTATGTTTGATTGATGCAATAAAGTTAATGTATTATTTGAAATAAAATAAAAATGTATTTTCAAATGGGCAACGAAAGCATGACGAAATGAAAGAAATAAACATTTCTTTGTTTTTTTAGTAAAAAGAGTTGCAGCTAAAATGTTGACATCGCTTGTTGAGGGAAATGAGCATATTTTTGTCAAATTTCAAGGCGATAATGTTTTTAAGTTATTCGGTAATTTTATTAAATGTTCTTTTCTTTTTTTTTGTTCGTTTGCGTTTATTATTTCATTTAAATTTTTGTTGCGATTGTCTATTGTTATTGTGGTTAGAGACATATATATATATATATTTATATACATACATATATATATGTATACAAGTTGATTGCGCATTATGCCAACATTTTCTTTCACCGTTGAAATGATGCAAAAAAGTAGACAAAAAAAAAACAAAATGAAAAAACCAAAACTTAAACAATTAGAATTGAACTATAGCCTAGAAGTTAGGAGCAGTAGTATATAGTATCGAATACCTCAAATAGACATGTGAAGTAATAAATAAAAGGGAACCATTTTTATGTACACATCGATGATATCGGGAGCGTTATTCGATAAATGAAACAAGACTTTACAAGTCGTTAAGTTAATTTTATCTTCGTAGGATCTTTTGCGACAAAAGAGTACAAATATATACGCATACACATATATATACAAGTATTTAAGTATATAGTATATTTATATGCATACACACATATATATTTATATTCAGATGCATTTAGCCGGAGAAATGGTGTTATATATAAGTCATTAAGCAATAAATAAATAAACCGTAGGTAAGGTGATCAATACAATACAATACAATGTTAACAGTAAACAAACGTATGTGGAATTCTTTTATCAAATAAAACTCATACGCAACGGATTTTGTTTTTTGAAATTTTACGTAAATGCAACCAACGTTTACGCAATTTTTTAACTAAGTAAATCTTTTTTGCGGAAAATGTTTGCAGGATTGATTAAAAATTTATTGCTAGTTAATAAGAATGCATGCACAATTAATGGGATCTCTGAAAAATATTTCTCAATAGTTGTAAGGATTTATCATCGGTTACATATACAAATACATTCGGTTGCCGGAATGGGTTAAGATTCTTTTTCTAAAATAAACAGCAAAATCATTTTTGAATGTCATCAATCCGCTTGTATATGATAGGCTTTTTTCATCAATAGATTACAATCCGTTCGCCTAAAATATGCTGGTCGTGAATCGTACGTATGTATCAAGCTATTTGGCAGCAACTCAGAAATGAATTGGCAAATCAAAGTCCATGCTTCCACACGGTAATTGTGGGCAAAGGCGCTTTCGATTTATAATGGAACTCTTAGGCATACGGAAATTTTATTAAGAGACAACAAAATTCATAACTCTAAACTTTGAGTTGGAAAATTGAAATTTTTCAATTTGGGAAAATGCGGAAGCAGTACTCGATTTAGATGATTTTCGAATTTACCTTAGTGGGTGTAATAAGAAAAGATTTAGGATTAAGTTTATTTTATTATTGAGATTGTCAACAGATGTGATGTGAAATCTATCATCTTTTTGCTTATTTATGTTGGTTCAAAATATTGTACGTATTGCAAGTATTTCGAAAACCTAAAACGCTCTTCACGGTGAATCATGATTTTAGTTGGACAAGGAACGCCTGCGTATATGATTGATGACAGAGGTTTGCATATTACTTAGGGTTAGGTTTGTTTTTTTTTTTTCTTAAAATTGACTTTAAAAAAACCTTCTTAGATTTGACGTTTCACTACAATTCGATGGTAGTTGTTGGGATACGTAGCGGTCATGGTCGATAACCGCTAGACATTGTCCAAGTTATTCTCAATACATTGTTACCTAACAATCAATCTCGTCTATCTGGCAGATAGAATTAAGTAGCTTTTGCTGTTTGAAAATGTGAACGAGATTGAAAGTTTATTTAAACACGCTTCACTTGAACTTCCTTCGTTTAAAGTTGAAGATTAAATTAAAAGAAATTAAATTAAAATGCAAAAATATTGAGAGAAAAGTTTATGATTTGCTGGCATAAAGGCAAGACAATATAACGTATGTATGCATACATATAATGTAGTAAAGAAGAAGAAAGCGTGAATGGTGTGATATATACAAAGGTGTGCTAGTGATGACAAAGAGCTTTCTTTTTTTATTTATTTATTTTTTTTTGTTTCAAACTGTTAATATTTTTGTTTTATTTGAGAAAAAATGTGAAAGAAATCGATGGTGTGGTGAGTGGTGATGTTTTAGAAAGGGTACATCAGGCGGTGTCTACGAAAACGGAGAAAGTAAAGACAGAGATAGAGATCTGAGGAGAGGGTGTGTTAACCATAAGACATAATAATTGCGTTGCATTTTGCACAAGGTGCTCTGATCAAATATCAGGTTGAGTACTATGGTTTAAATAGAGAATTGGGAGCTTTCCATACACACTCACACACGCACACACAAACACACACGCACACACACACAGACGCAGCGCATACACGCCCGCGCGCATACACAATTAACTGAGTACAAATTTGTTATACATTTGATGTAAACAAAAGACATTCTTAGCTAATTATTTAATTATATAACAAATTATACTTTAGTATTTGAATTTAAAATTGTTTTAATCGTTATTGCAAGCGATGCCAACTATTCACTTACATACATCTATGTAAGTACATGTATGCAATATGTAATTATAGTAGAAATTAAAAAAAAATAAATAAATAAAATAAATAAATAAATAAATAAGATTATTTATAACAAGTTTTTATAAAACAACAGAATAGCGATAGGGAGGCAACATTCGGTTTGAGTCAATTCTTCGCATATTCACCACCAATAGTATGAGTTATTTTGTATACATGTTTTATTGTTGAAAAGATGCTTAATATCGTAGTACATACACTTATCGTATTGGGGACTCGACCTCTTTTACTCTCTATATAATATGATGCAAGTCAAACACAGAAGTTTATATGTTAAGGAAGAAATTTTTTTTGCTACTATTATTATTATTATTATTATTATTATTATTATTATTATT
>CCAG010005514.1:0-14743 GCA_001077435.1 Glossina morsitans morsitans
ATTTTTATATTACATTATGAAGGATTTTGGCAAGAAGGTAGGCCTTGTAGAGAGATTTGCAATCTTGAAGAAGAAACTATGAAATAAACTGTGGTGGTGGTGGTGGTGGTGGTGGATATTATTAAAACGTTAACAGCAACAATGTACACAAAAAAATTGTTACTTGTTTATGCATACCATTCCGATTGTTGCCATTTTACGATGACATATATATAAACATAGATTTCAAAATGTTATTGATAAGACAAATTAATGAAAGATAAACTAAATGTATTGATTATAATATTACAAAATTGTTGTTGTTGTTTTTGTTGTTGTTGTTGTTGTTGTTGTTGCTATTCTGTAAATGCCATTTTAAAAATTTGCGCAAAACGTATATGCAAACTTATTGTAACGTACACTAATATACATATACAACCATATGCATAAATTTAAGAAAGATTCGTGTTATAAAAATAATTTAAAAAAAGAAAAAAATTTCCAACTTGCACTTCTCGGACACATTGAAATGCATAGAATTAATTCACTTGCTTTTTTTTGCTTTCTTTAAAATTTCTTTTTTATATAATTCTATAATTCTATAAGGTATAATGCAAGTAAGTTTTTGTGTGCAAGCATTCTAAATATAATTTGAACGATTTACGAACGATTACGAAAAATTCGCAATAATTGCTATAAATCCTTGTCATATGTATTTCATCTTATTCTCACGCTTGAGCATATACGCGCATGTACTTATAATAGTTAGTTTTAAATAATATTAAAATATTTAAAATTCTCATTAGAATTGACGTAAAGTTTGGCGTAAAAAAAAAAGAAGAAGAAAACTAAAAGAATCCATAGTATTTGCTTAAATATATTTGCTTAATATGTGTATGTATGTGCTTTTTTTTATTGTTGTTGTTTTTGTTGTTGTTGTTGTTATTTTTGTTGTTCTCTTGGTTATTTATTTATTTATTTAGCGTCTTTCAAAACTACTTTCACCTAAGATAATCACCCAAAAACACGACTTTCGTTCTGTATATGTATGTACAGGACTTTGTTAATGGTTAACTTACCTTTCAAATAATTATGACAAAATGTTCAATGAAAGTGTGTCTGTGTTTGCGTGTGTGTATGTGTGTGTGTGTGTGTGTGTGTGTGTGTGTGCATTTGTTAGAATTATTGAGTAACACATTTGTTAGAATTATTGAGTTTTGATTATTTTTGATTTTCATTTATTTATTGTTAGAGTTTTTTGTTGTTTTGCTTTTTTGCTTTGTTTCGTTTTGTTTTGTTTCGTTTTATATTGAATATTATTAGTAATTTTGATTTTATTGCTTTGAAGCCGTACAAGTTATTTCGTTTATTTTTGATTTAATTAATTGAACTGTAACTGACTGATGATGCTTGTGCTTCGCTGTATTAAATGCGTGTGACAAGTCCTTGGAAAAGCGCTTTTCTTTTCAAATAATCTGTTCTCTTTTTCATTTTCTTTTTCATTTTCTTTTTCTGCAGTTAAGTAAAGCATTCACCTAATTATCTTTTATTTTTACCAACGTGAGGATATTTATCACTTACTTACTTTTACGATACGATGCGATAGAACTCGGTAAGTTTTATCTTGCACATCGTTTCTTTTATGCATAGAAATATAATTTCAGACTAAAATTATAGAATTTTTAATCATTCGGGCATTCATTCATTTATCATGATCAATAATAACAAATCCTCGTCCCTACCGTCAGTGCAATATGTATTGCATTCTTTAACGTTTAACAATAAATTGATATGCTTCGTGAGTCATTTACTTACTATTTCAAATTCTATTGCGCCTCTTCGTTTTGCTTTAAAGAATGGTAAATAAAAAAAAAAAGAAAAAAGAACAAAGAACAAAAGAAGAGAAAGTCTTCTCCGCAAGGACCTATCCATATGTATTGTAAAGGAATGTGTGCTCTTTATTTTATTTTAATATTTCCTAATAAAACATAGTGCTCTGTTGTCTGATTAAATCTTCTTTTTTTTGTCTGGGTATTAAATTTTGATTTTGATGACGATTTCGTTTTTAGTTTTTTTATGCTTCTCTCTCGTATATATTGGTTTGGTTTATCATTTTGCTTTCATTATTTTTATTAATTTATTCATTTATTTATTTTTTTGTTTTTTGCACTTTAAGAGGTATTGAAGTGAATTGTTGCGATTTTGGTTTCGCGTTTGAGTAAGTTTTCTTTAAGCTTTGACTTTGGAGTCAAAATCCGTTTTCGTCCTCTTACTTGTACACTGATCATGTACTTGGATAAATAGAATTGTTTGCGCTTCATTTATTTATTTATTTATTTAGTTTTTGTTTGATTGATGTTTGTCCTTTAAAATGTAATTGTTGCTGTTATTTTTTGATGTTGTTGTTGTTCTTGTTGTTTTTTATTGTTGCTTTTATTGTTGTTTTTATTGTTTTCATTGTTGTTATTGTAGTTATTGATGTTATTTATTTCGTTAAGGGAGATAATGTTTATAAATTGCTAACACTCCTTCAATCTTATGAGGCTTAAGGTTAGTATGTCTCGTTTGTTTGTTAGTTTTGCTTGTGTATTACATATCAACGTACGTTGAAATAATGACTAATTCAACTACATTTTTATTTCCATGTATGTAGAAGGTATGTACATATCTTAGGAACAAGAGTGCATTGTGTAATGTCTTATGTCTGAGTCGTTAAAATTTGTTTTTCTTTTAAACATCAATTCTCGTTAATGAATTTCATTTAAATCCTATTTCTTTAATCTAGAGGTATACGTACGTATGTATATATACGCTTATTGTGTATATGTGTACGTACTAATCTTCCTATTTTATTTTTTTTGTTTATTTATTTATTTATTTTTTTTTTTGTGTAAGTGTTGGTATTATTGTTTTTGTTTTGCGTACAACCTTATGAAAAAATAAAGGAGATGACCATCGATTACATTCAGATGATTGATGGTTTGACCCGTTTCCAAATGCCGCTAAACGTAATGAGCATTTAGCGAAAGTGACATCAAGTAGACTGTTAGCCGCAATGGTGCCCATAATTCTTTTAGAAAAGCTTCCACTTCGGCCGTACTACGATAAATAATTTTAATCGATGTTAGTAATAAGCTATGTGGCGGCAGTTTTAAACATGTATTTCATAGTAATCATTACAATCGATGCATCCACCGCTTCCTGTCGTTTCATTTACATGTCTAGTTGTGGAGGTTTGTTGATGTTGCGTGTCGTATAGACTGGTTTCGTATGGTTCTCCGTACGCATTGACTGCGACAGTGCCACGTGGTATCTTTTTCCGCGTACGGCTTTGTCGTACGCGGCTCTTATGCTAGGATGGTTTCTTCTGATATAAACAATCGATGCATGTTGTATGTTCTGGCGCCGAAGAGCTCATTTGGTAGGGACGGTCGTGGGGACATTGCGATTCATGCTGCATTAATCGGCCGGTATTATAATAGCAGTGTTCGACAGCAGCAGCAGCAGCAGCAGCAGCGGCAGCGGAGTTGCCCATCTCCTGTCTATATTGAGCAAAGGTATTTTCGGCTGATTGTGAACGTATCGGACCTGCGCTTAGATCTATTGCATTAATTCCATAAACGCGCTCTGGAGAAATTCCGTAACGATAGTGAGACGAGCTTGCGTGGGTATCCCGTGAAAGTGATCGTTCTAAAGATTTGGTACTACTATGTCTTGCTGCCTCTGGTCGTCCACTCTCACGGCCTTCACGTCGCGTCACAGTAACTGGAACAAAATGATCGCTACAAGTACGATTATCATAAATTGGATAATATTTATAATAGGTTTCAGTCTGCTCTTCGTAATCAAAACTGCCATGGGCCGATAGACTGCGTTTGCGTCCAACGTCTAAGCCGCGTTCAAGAGGACGCAAATCGAAGCTGCCCCGAGGCGATTTCAGCGCTGGTCGTGGTATGTCGAGATTTGGTTCCGAGCTGCGGCTGTCGAAACTACTTCTTGGTGAATGACGAAGGCACAAACTGAGACCACCTGCTCCACTTCCATTGATGCCTGTTCCACTGAATCTATCAGGGGACAAATACTCTACGCTATTATGAGGCGATATATGTGGAGATAATGATTCAATGCTGCAATCATGTGTGAGTGTAGATTTTTTCAAACAACTACGATCGGGACTTTTCGATTTTGATGGACTTGATGGTAACTTTAATATACTGGCTGACGGACTCGATGAACGTTTGAGTATACCACCGCCACCCTCAGACGCTCTGCGAGAGCTTTGTGTTCGATGACCATTCAATAAACGATCTTGCGAAGAGTCTCGACTGGAATTAACACTCAAACGCTTGCCTTGTTCACTTAAACTAGTGCGCGGAGATTTTATCTTAATTATGCGTACTGGTGAACTACCCTGAGATTTTGAACGATCTGGCGAAATATATATGCTCTGGCGTGGAGATTTAACCAATTTTGATTTATCACTTATTCTTCCTAAATTACCTCCCTTGCCATTTAAGTTAGTCTTCGACGGCTTTTGTAGTTTTTCCGTTGATGTAGATTTGAAAACTTTGTCTACTTTTTTATCGATTATTACATGGTAAGAAGAAGTGGAAGCTCCATCTTCTGATTCATCTTCTGATTTTTCCGAAGTGCCTGTGGTTGTGCCGGATTCTGATTCCGTCGCCATAGCACGCGGAGGGGATTCGATATCAGCAACCACCGTCTGCTGGGTATTCTCTACGACGGTCTGAGGTTCGGGTGAAAGACTTGAATCATTTTGTTGCTGGTCTTGTGTGTCCATTTGTAAGTCATTTGATTCTAATGTCTTTTCTTTCAAATTAGCCATGTATGCCTCAATGTCGCAAGTGGTGTCTGTTAGATTATCCTGCGCAAGCTCACTTAAATGTTTGTCCATATACCGTGTGCCGCTATCACCATTTTGTTGCTCACTGGGAAAACTGTGACGCCCGGAAGCTCTTTTGGTTGATTCTTTTGACGCAACATGCACAGTTGGAGCCTGTTCAGCTGTGCTTTTGCTTTTAGATTCTTTATAGAACATTTCAATAACTTCTATATCTTTTTTGGGTGATTGTCTAGGTGAAAACCTGTTATTCACATGCATGCTATTATCGGATACAACAGACACAGTGTCACTGTCGTAGTCATGCCGAGAAGAGCTAGCGCTAACAGTTGTAAATAAGCTACCACTACCACCTAAACTTAAATTAAAAGCAGCCGCCAATGTAGCTGCCTTTAAGTCCGATTCTAACGTTAGTTCATCGGGGTCGTGGGCAGACTCTGCGGTAACCGATTCGATTTCTGAGCATGCACTATCTTCTTGGAGAGGAGGAGATTGTATTGTATCTTTTGAAATTGAGCTACTCTTACCTAAATCTTTCATAAGAATGGGTTGATAAGTTGATGGCGGGTGTGATGACTGTATGAGTCGCGCCTGACTTCCTGTACTGCCCACGGATAATGTTGAAGTTGTGCTGTGGAAATGGTGAAAATTGAGTTTTTCAGAATCTGTTTTTATACTTACGATTGATACAATACCTTAAAGTAAGATGATTGGGTGTACGACCAAGCGAGGGTTTCGTTTTAATGGGGCCGTGTTGAAATTCTTCCTCACCTTCGGATTTTGTGCCCGGGTCCATACGTTCGGTATCACTCTGTTGCTGATGTTGAATGTTTTCTGACAAAAAGTAATAAGAAGAAGAAAAAAGAAAGAGTAGAATAATATAACCTTCTCATTATCTATATGACTTATTCATTTACCGGATGCATCACCCAGTGCTTTACTACGCAATTGAAATTGAACCGGATGAAGTTGCCCCAGCTGGTGTTCGTGTGCATGAATTGAAGTAGAGGGCACGTCGTCAACTTCCTGGCTACCTGAGATGTTGTCGTAGTCGATATTTCCAGCCGAATGGCGTTGAGATCCAGACTTCTTTTTGGGTTTACCCAAAGTCTGTGAGCCTTGCATAATGGTTATCTATTGAACGGGTGTTGAGTCATTAATAAAATAAAATTTGCTTGACTTATTACAAAGAAATGTGAAGAAGTACGAACCTGCTGCTTTGGACGCTCCAAAGTTTGGGAGTTACATACACCTTGGGATGTTAGACTTGATATTGAAGTGGAACCCCCGAAATTTTTCATAGGAATGGACATGTTACGTACGCTTTCGCGTATAATTTGCCGTATAGTCTTTAGGAATGCATTACGAAAGTCAGCAGTACTATTCGACAGCACATATACCTTCTCGGAGCGCCGTTGTAATTGTGAACGCAGGTGTATCAATTCCCACAAAAAATGCGAATCCATGTCTTTTGCTGAAGACGCTCGCACCTGAACTTCTGTTACTGGTATCAATACTTGATAACGTATTATCTCGACTTCGTTTGGAGCGTTTTTGCTTGACACTCCCTAAGAGTAGTTAAATTATGTGTTTGCGTATGTAATTTACGTAACGTTAAAAAAAAAAATAGTAACCGAAAGTGCGTAAGAAAGTCTTACCATAAGCTTTTTCTTTTGCCGCAAACGCTCTTTACATAGAAACACAACCGCTGATTTGAAGACGAAACACATTGCATGTAGCTCTAGACCTTTCTTTATTTTACCCAAAAAATCGGAAATATTCAACCATTCGACACCGCCATAATACAAGAGATCACCTGTATAGTAACAATAAATTCTAGATCACATTAAAAAAGATTTCGATCATAGTTGTCAAGATAAACGATCTTACCGGGACTCAAGTCAATCGGTTGCTTGCACGATTTTTGATGTTGCCGGAATAAATGATCGAAAATAGCACCATATTCCTCATGAATTCTTTGCATTTCATTAATATGCTCAGCAACTTTTTCCATACCCTTTAAGGCCTCTGCAATTACAACAAATAAAATAGGATATACATTTACAGTTTGACTTTCAATGATCACTTACCACATAAATGTAAATGCTCGTCGGCCCGTGAGTCAGTTAAATTACGTAACTGCTGCAATAGCAACGGATACTTGAGTATGCGTTGTATTGGTTTTATTAGATACGATTCCAAAGTACAACTATGTTGCTGCTTGGGATTACGAGCGGCTAGGAACTCTTGCAATGCATGATTTCCTTCATCTGAAATGATCGTGTGATCGACATCAGGCACGTTAATCTTAGTTCGATTCAATATACTTTCACAAGACTAATTACAACAACAATATTAGATAACAACTCACATACACCGTCTATAAAACCTCATTCGTTGTGTTTTTACATTAAAAATGAACAAATTAATGAACATAAAACGCAATTCTTCAACGAGAAGTTGATAACTCACTAACTCAGATAATACACTCAGAATGCCCTTAACACTACCACAAGTTAGGTAACTCGATTAATAAATTCATTAAAGGCAACCAAAACTGTTTGCATAACATTCTTCTTAATACTTCAATAACTGGAGTCGAAATACAATTTGTGCGGGTTTGAATCGTGGCAGTTAGTTACTTGCGGCCTGTTTGCTTGTTTGCACAATGTATGTAGGGAAGACATGCAATCGAAGGGAAGAATGTGTATATGAATAAATGCTTATGATTTCATATCGAAATGTACGCAAAATGATGGAGCTAGTGATTGAAATCTTAAAATAAATAATAACATTTGGTGTGTGTGTGCAAACACAGAGAACGAGTCGATAAGACTTTCGTGACGATATTCGATTATTAGGGATTTTATAGGTATATGTTTATTGTACTTACTTGGATGCAGAACCTTTTGTGCTTTACTATGACTGGCACAAAACGACGAATAGAGTTTAAAATGATTTACATAGTATAGGAAAGCAGATCCGATTGCAAATAGGACATTCTGAAAAAATCATATCAATTAATTGGCAACGTTTTGCTTTAATTCCGCCGATCTTAAATACCCATCGCCTTCTTCGACTCTTTCGACATTTACCTTAAACTTGACATAATATACTTTAAGCCTTGCCTTTTACATATAAAAGATATATATGTAGTGGATTATTTAGGCCCGCTTGAACAAAGCTGACATTGTGCCGGCATAATGATAGATAGATTCTTAGCCTTTGAATCAGAAAATGTCTATTTTCTCTTGTAGAATTTCCAAGCCTATCATTGCATGATCATGCAAGCGTAATTACGTCTTCGATTCGAACCAAGATAAAGTGGTAACTTCGTTTCATTCGATTAAATATGAAGACAACTATTAAATTTAGGCGTAAAGGATGATTTATTATTGTTATGCGAAATGGCGAAGAAAGTCAAAAATTCTCATATCTCTCATAAGAGAAATTGCGCGTGTAGCTCTTTATTTTAACATAGGAAGAGTACTCTTGAAACATATATACTGAACTTGCTTGTAGTTGATGTTGCGGTAATGAGAAGTTCTGGTCTTATCTTATTATTATTAATTTATTTAGAGTAATAAATTCAAAGATTAAACTCTTAAACATTAGCTTCTAAGGCTATCGGCTTTATTGAAGGCTGCACGACCATTGAGTTGTTAGTCGAGACTCTTTAATGTTTGCTCTTTATGCATAATATAACATAGGGAAGAGTGATTGGGTGATGAAAATTAATTATTTTCTTTGATAGTATGCTCCTAATTTAAAAACTAATTTTATTTAAATAACTAAACTTTGCAAATATTCGACATTAATTCAATAACCATATTATGAATTGCTAAACTTGGGAACTAAAAATTTTCAATCAAAATACATTAGATATTGAGGTAAAAATGTATTCGATATAAATTCCAAAGAAATTCTTAAGAGGTGATAGGAGTATCAAGCATCAAGGCACAACAAACGAACTAAGATCATTTGCACTCTCGCTTGCTTAGCAAAATTATTTAAAGTCGTGTTCATTATTAAATTAATATAATAAATAATTAAACACGTTTTATTCACAAGGTCAATGCTTTTTAAAAGAGATTCACTATATAATCTATATTCTCGATTCTACGATCGATATCGTATGAAAATTAAACTTAATTTATTATAGTCAACATAAAGTTTTTGAAAGTATAAGCGAAGTTGTCCAATAATGAATAGCGAACTTTTACGAACATCTTGGCAACGACGTAGCCGTAACCGTAACCGCTTGACGATGGGTATGAGAGTAATCCGTATTTATCTAAATTAATTGATATGTTTGGATTCGTACTTACACGGAATTGACTAGAGTGTTCGAATTTATGAAAATCTGGTTCAAGATCTAGAGCCTCTTCAAGATTTTGTAGAAATTGTCTTTGGAATGTCACGATTTCATGAATATTGCCAAACAAAGCGTTAATTTCAGCACTAGAGAGAAACGTTTCACGTTTCAGAGGCTCTAGGTAGTTTTCCAGTAGATTATTTAAATGCTGTAAGCGAGTCGAATGGTTAAGATTCAAGAACAACGAATGGTGTATAATTTTTGCCGCCCTTTTACCTTGACGTAGGTTTTTTCAGTGTCAACCAGTTCTAAGATGACCTTGCGCAGCTTTTCGGCATCTGTGAGTTGGCGTGAGGGCGTAAGGGCCGCATTCGAAACTGACGATGTAACCGAACCAGTTGGACTCGCCTTACGGGTTTCCTGAGGTGAACGACAAAATCCAGTAACCTTGAGAGGCGAGGCGATGGTATAGATTGTTGTTGTTGTTGTTGTTATGATCGTGGTTGTGGTTATGGTTATAATAGTGGTAGTAGTAGTAATAGCAGTAGTAGCAGTAGTAGTAATAGTAGTAGTAGTAGTAGTAGTAGTAGCAGTAGTAGTAGTAGTAGTAATAGTAGTAGTAGTAGTAGTAATAGCAGTAGTAGCAGTAGTAGTAATAGTAGTAGTAGTAGTAGTAGTAGTAGTAGTAGTAGTAGTAGTAGCAGTAGTAGCAGTAGCAGTAGTAGTAGTTGTTGTTGTAGTTGTGGTTGTAATTGTAGTTGCAGTAGTAGTGATGATTGTGTATACGCATTAAGTGTCACGTGTGTGATTTTAGGCCCAATAAAAAAATGAAGGACGCGGGAGTATGAAGAGAGAATAAAATGAATTTAAAACGTTTAAAGAGTGCGTCGAGAAAGAAATGAGGATTGTACGAGTTGGATGCTTGACTGCATGAATGTGCGTATTTATGGGCTTGTGTGTAATAAATATATAAGTTAAAGTTTATATATAGTTCGTGTCTTCCTTCCAGCGGATTTCTTCAATGCAAGCATTTGAATAATTAATTCATGAGTGCTTTAAAGAAAGTAGGTACTGCACATTCATACACACACACACACACACACACACACACACGCGCAAATACATGCTGCTCTATACAAATAACGACAAGATGTACGTTTATGCACATACATATGCCTATGTAGGCCCTTGTTGTTTTGATATATTTGGTGCATTAAAAACATTTGACAGTGATAGTTGACACAATGGCAACCACAAAATGTTTGTGGTTGGTATGTAGAATATATGCGCATACGGAGACGCACAAATAAACATTTGTACGCATATATACAATGTCTGCTGGGTTTTTGATATTATTGCATACAGTCAGTCGTTTATAACTTAAGGGAACTGAGATCTATCATATCTAACTACGGTTATGTGTGTGTATGATATGGATGTTAGTGCTTTTGTACGCTGCTGTATGTTGTTGCATGTGAGTGCGGCTATATGTTGTTTGCAATATGCTAAATGTGGTTTAGTTGGTTTTGTATTATTATTATTGTTGTATGTGTTACGATTGTCTTGTTTTTTAAGAATATCCTTGATTTACATAAGCAGCTTTTGCCTTGATGAAGTGACGCCATATACTCTCATATTTCTTACATGTTTTCTTCTCTCTGTATTTCCCTTTCCCTATCATCCATTTTGCTGCGATATGCGTACGTCTGTCCGCCTTAGTTTTGAATCAACAGTAGAACAATCGAGATTTTACTAAACTTAAATTTGCGCCTTACTGGCTGCGTACGCGTGAATAAGTGCCAGTGTGTATGCTAAAGCTATTGGCAGCGTCTTAAATTTAAAAGGATTCCCGCAAAAGTTTACATGAAGCATAGGGAACAATTTTCTTTTTCCATTCATATACGAATGTTTTGGCACGCATGCATGCCTATTCTTTTGCACATATTTTTTACACATATTTTCATAAATTTTTTATTACATTTTTTTTTTACATGCTATTGAAAAAATTCAGATATATAAACGTATTACGTCAACGTACAACGTCAAATTTCCACGCTTTTAAGTTATGTCTTTCATGATATGTGCACGCCACACCCATTCCATGTGTGTAATTAAAATTTTTAATTATTCTGATTTCCAAATAAAAAATATTATTAAAAAAGACGTATTGTGCAGACTATGTCGATAGTCGGCAAGCGTGCTGAAAAATTTAAAAATAAAACCAAATTTCCTTCGTGTTGCATACGTACATAGAGACTATTACTATGAAATTTTTGGACACTTTAGAAGAAGATTGTTTGCAAGTAAAAAACATTTTGGACATACACCCTGTATATACGCCCTGTATGTACATGTATCCAAGGTTCACTTTAAAGTGAACGCAACTGTTATTGCTGCTGTTTATTTTGTAATTTGTTGCCTTCCTCTGCGTTATGCATATATTGTCTGAGTGAGTAATTTGGCGGGTGCTGGTGGTGGATTGAAGGTTCTCTATGTACTCTTATGTGAAATGTTTGGAAGCGTTTATATATCTATCTATTTAGGTGTATATGATTGCGTGTATGTGTGTGTGTGTTAAATGGAGGTGAATATGTGCGGTCACGTATGTATACGCGTGTGTGTGTGTGTGTGTGTGTGTTGTGTATGTGTATGTTTGTGCGATGTGATGGTACCAAGAGTTTGTGCATCAAGTATCATTAAATAAAGTGGGTTTCTGCCTTCAGCGATAAGTGCTCTTGGCAAAAGTTCCAAGCCAAAAGTGCATTTCGTAAGTTTTTATCCTTCATTACTGTTATGCATTTTAGTTTTTGTGCTCCATTGTTTAAGGAACACTAGAAAGCAATGTTCGTTCGCATAGGTCACAACAATAGTTTTTTTTTTTTAAGTTGTAAGACATGTAAACTCATAACGCAAACTTTTGCGAGCATCCACTAAACACTGTTTATTTTTTATACATCTTAAGGTTTATTTTTTATTCTTCGGCGTATTTTTTTTTGTTTTGTTTTCTTTTTTCTACTTTTTTTTTTTGTTCTTCTTTTTTACAGACAGTAAAATTGTATACAGTATCGTATAATGTATTGTGTGTGGTTTGGACAGGTAGATGGTTGAGGATGTTAGCTGGTTGAACGGCGAAGGTAAGTGTACAACCATGTTAAACATGCATAGGTTGAGAATATGGTCAAGTGCCGGCGTTTCTATTAAGAGTTAGGGGTGCAAACTGACTGTGACGGGAAGGTTCTGATTCGGTACGTGGCACAAAGAACTCAAATGAATGAATGAGAAGCTAAGAATGCATAAATAATAAAGTTAGTTGGGCTGAATCGTAAAATATATGCATAGGACACACTCTGAAATGGGTCATAGTGCGTACAATGAAAATGAGAAAATTTTGTTTTCATTTTTTTTCGTTGCTTTTCAATTGTTTTTTCTTTTTTGTTCCTTCTTCTTAGTCAGTTGAAGGATGTGGTATTTTTGTAGTGTGTTGGATGATGGTGCTTTTTTTTACTTGTAGTATTGTTTAATGTCTGCGTTTACCTGTGCATTCGTTTCGCTTACCTGCTCGGCAGTTTTGAGTAAATTTTCAATTTCAAAACTGCTAGTTCTAGAGGTTGGTTTGGTAACCGCTGCAACACCCATTTGAGACGAAATTGGTTCGACAAATGATGGAGCAGGGGAGCTTTCTGCTTCCGGCGAGTACAAGTCTTTACCGGTGCCATCTTTAAATACAAAATTTCAAAAGCAAAAACAAGCATGGCTGTATTAACCGCGTTCGTTAATTAACAGTTAAACTACAATTTAACTAATGTATTATATTAAATAGAAAGAAAGACGTTGTTTACTGAATAAAATTTCAATTTTACTAAAAAAAAAAAAATTAATAATCGTAGAAAGAGGTATTTATTGCGATCCGTCGAAACACGTTACGCAAAGCTAATATTTTCAAGAGAACGTTGAATATTTTTAAAGTTTATGCAGTAAGTGCAAGCACATTAAAAGCAATCTTGAAGAGAGTGCATCTAGTTGCGGTGATCGGTTGGGCTAAAGTGGGTAATTACTATGAAAATTTCTATATAGAAATTTAACGCCTTCATATCTCGCGGAAACGAATGATTTATTTTGAAGAAGCATTTTGAACTTACAATCATGTTAAGTTTAATTGCTGCAGTTATTATTGTTAGTGCACCTTATTAAATACTTTTGCTCCTGTTTATACTCCTTAAAGTGCAATTACTTGCGTTCACTGCGTTATCAAACTTGGATGTACAATAGCTGCCTTGAGGCTGCCTTCTTAGTCAGCACGTAAGCAACGTTTTCTATATTTGAGTTGTACCTCAGCGTTAACGTTCGCCCCAGGCGGACAAGAATGCATACCGATTATCTATATCTTCTGTTATAAGCCGTTTTTATTAATTCTATGTATTCTCGGTTGCCCATATATTGTTGATGCAGTCCTTTTTTGGTTTAATTGTAATTAATTTTAATTGTAAAATACTGCGTTTATCGGGAGAAAGCAAAGTTTATTCAAAGCATTGTCCATCGTTGCTAACTATTCTTTGCATTCCTTCACATATCAAAGTTTCAATTGCGCTTATTGGACCAATTCTCTTAAAAAGCTAAATAAACCCTAAAATCATAGTTTGAAGCAAGTCTTGACTGGAAGGAGTTTTGTTGAGTTTTTTAATCCCAAGTCGAGCGTGGCCATGCCGAGAAATTAGTGCATCCTGAACTTTGGTGATTGGCTTAATTGTATTAATGGTCTTCGGGAGTATGAGTTCCTAGTGATGTTTCTTATAGGGACGCCATGAATATACGGGCTTGTCGTCTATGTTTTAGCGCAAGAGTTTCTCATTCCACTTCATCAATTACGAGCATTTTGTGTGCGAATAGGGCGGGAAAAGGAACGTTTCCCACTAATAGCGCTTTTCTTGCGTACAGTTCAATGCGTCGAAAGTTAAAAAAGACAATGTTATATATATTGAGTGCACTTTGCCAGAGTATTGTAAAGACTAAGGACGATGTTTTAACATCACTCTTATAGGATAGAGCATTGCCTACCTATACGCTCCCTTGAAAATTGTTTGGAAAGAAATTATATTAACTAGTAAACGGAATAAAGAGTGTAGCGTGTTGTTTGCATGCAAATAAGAAAATAAAGGAATAATAACATGAAGAGCACTTACTCCAGCCTGGTGCGGGTACAATAAGGCCCGAAATCATTTCTTCGCTCATAACGGGAGGGTCCGTTGGTGGGGGTGGACATACTAATGAGTCGATCATATCGTCGGTAACCCGCATTATGCCTGCTAGATCTGGTGGTTCGGTACGCGATGAACTGACCGAGAGAAAATTTTTTAATTTAACGTCGCCATCCATATAATTGAACTGAACTTTGCTGAGGAAAATATTTTAATACTCACCGCATCATCATGCTTAGGGATTGTTCCTCTTGCAGTACACTCTCCAAGTACATCATATCAAGGTCTGAAACAATGGCTCCATTGATGACCATTATTTCATCTCCCTTGATAATCCCTGCAAGAGACGACAATAGAATGAACAGTATTGTAGAGTACATCTTTCACACACAC
>CCAG010005517.1:0-31417 GCA_001077435.1 Glossina morsitans morsitans
GTGGTATGTCTGTACTGCTTTATCCAAGTGAAGAGATGCGAGAAGATTTTTAGAAAAGCTTCTGCCTCGTACTAATCCAACGGAAACTTCAAAAGAACAGGTAGGACTTTGTTTGTTCAATTAATTTATTATTAATTAATTAATATTTGCTGCTTAATTAAATTACTATTAATTATTTTTATACATTTTTCAATTTATCATTTTTATTAATTAATTAACATCGCGCTATTAATCGGATACGGACTGAAGTGAAAACTTTAAAGTTATTTATGTTTTATATTAATTAGGTTAATATTAATAAAAACCGCAGCAAGGAATAAAATGCTTTATTGAAATGTTGCAAATACACCTGGCCAAGAGCTGTCTACAACTTCATATTGCATCTAACCTCCGAGCGCTCAAGTAAATTTCCACCGTTATAAACGTTAACTGTGGCCTGCACCTGACTTTTTTGTATCGTGTGGCGTGATATCATGTTTGTTAGTGAAAACAAAGCGCTAAGCGGTTGAAGGAACAAAAGCAGTAATAATGTGTAGAAATGTAGACGGAAAACTTAAATATACGAATTTAAAGCAGTTGCGGCAGATATCGAATTTACTTGCTTCCAACAATCCTATGCCTTTGTCCACTTATTTACTTACTGGTTTTATGTCCGGAGTGACCTACATCGCTACACGGAATAATGAGTCAACTTAATACCATTCAAAAAGTAACATTCACCAAAAGGATCAACAAGGACAAAGTCAATGAAAAGTTGCATAAGAGCAGGTCTTTGCTTTGCGCCGCCTTCAAGTGATGCATTAAATTTACAAAATCAGTGTATCGTTAAGATTGGCTCTTTCATTTTTACGCTGGCCTTTTAGCTAGTTTTGGTGGACATTTGCAGCAGACATTAAATTACTTTTTCAGCTATTAGTTGCCTTTTTATTTATATTTTGTACTGAACGCTTGTCTTTAAATAGACCTCAGCCTACATTCCTTTAATGTTGCGTAGACAAAGATGAATATTACTGGCGCAAAGTTGGACCACCGTGCATAGGCAATCGTACTTAGGCCACTTTTTTATGTACGCTGTGAGGTCATCATCAGTCTGGTTGATAATTAGACGGCTTCGGGATTTTGAGTTGTATACGAATTGTAGCCTTCTTTTTGAGAGGAAGGAATTCATCGTTCGTTGCGAGTTCTAACTTGCCAAGAAGGCAAGATTACATTGCTACCTGGTAGCGTTAACCCTTCACAATGTCGGCCCCGGCCATTTTTAAGATGAGCAAAAATCCGCTCTTAGCTGTGGATTTGCGAAAGGTGTGAGATTCCGTTGTTACCAGTGAATTGTAATCTGCCAAGAAGACCAGAATACTCCGTTAGCTGTGAGTTTTTCTCCTGCGTATCGCTCTCTGTGAATACTAAAGTTCGGAGATGGACTAACTCACTTGAGGGTTTTAATCTTTAGAGAATTGTAAGGTACCTCCAAGTGTTGCAATGTTTCAATAGCATACGAATCAAGAATGCCGTTTAGTTGTAGCTTTCTTAGTATGGAAGAACAATTCAATTGGCATAGGGTGCATAGTCAATCGACTCATACTTAATTTTATGCTCTCGGCTTGATAATATCCTTTGCATAGAGGCCTTATCCACTCCGACATTATTATGACGCAGTTTAAGCTCCTACACACAAGCTCCCTGCGTGATAATTAGTTAGTAACAACAATTGAGCGCTTCAATGTTGATTTGATTATGATAAAGATTTCGCTTTTTATATGCACATGCATTCGAATATTATTTAATTTTTATAATTATTTTATCAGTTTTTCTTTACACGTTGGGATAAATCATATTCTACTTAGGACGAAAAGTTATCGTTTTCAGCAAATACAGAAACCTCACCAAATCTGCACAACCTTAGTAGGTTATCTTCACTTTTCTACAAAATACTTATAGAGAGCATGTCAGATTAACATCTTTACAGGTTGTAAAATCTTTCTGTTGAGGGCGTGTGCAATGTGAATACAAAGTCTCGCCTTACGATCTGAGTTTTTATGCTCTTGAACTCTTCAATAGGAGAACATCGTTGGACATACGGACGGACAGATTAAAATTATTAAGCTGATTAAAAATGTACATATATACATGTATGTTTATACAGGTTCGGTAAAGTGCGTGTGCAGACGAAAGTTCAAATCTATTCTATTATCATTTATTATATGAAAAGGAGAGAAATTTATAGTCACATAACGTGGCATACTTTTGATACATTTGTTCTGAAGCCAATATTTAAAAACTTCTAAGAACTTATGTCAATCAGAACTGAACTTCTACGTAGCTCCAGCAAATGTTTGTATCGACCTTATGAAAGAGGTTATGGCGAGAATTCTTTTAGATCTGTTTTCAGGCCATCATTTAAGAATAGTTGTATTTAAGCGTCCACCTCGAGTATTGTGGACATTAAGTTTCCAAACAGGGTCGAAGGGACAAAAAAAAGGTAAATTTCGACAGTATATTGGAATCCCTATGGAATCCCTATGACAAACCTTTAAGTGTAGGAACTGGAACGACCGACCAAGCATACTGCTTTCTGTTAGTGAGCCACGACTGTCACCATTAAATACCCTATACCACCTCACAGATATTCATGTAACGATTGTCGTTATATGGGAAGGGGTCCGTTCCGAAGCATTCGTCCTTAGGTCAACACAAGAAGACGAGACGGATAAACGGCAAGCCAATCTCGGATCAACTTGGGAAATGTTTCTGAATCGATCGACATAATAAGGAAAGGGCTTGCTTCAAACTCTCCTGGATGTTGCATAGATCCGCACTGACTTAATATATCCTTATAAAATAGCGGTGTACGAAATACTTTAAAACCATAATGAATTTATTGCAAGATTTAAAAACTTCCTTATGACTTTGTTTAAACTTTTCACTTTTATTCAATGACTTGCAATAAGATACTTTTGGAAATCCTCTACCAACTACTACGATTAAGATAAAGTTCATAATGTGTGCGTTTGCTCTCATATATGTATGTGTGTGCTGTATGTCTGCTCTGCACTCTGAAGAGTTTTGTTTCTTAGTTGCATATGTCTTCGTGTATTTGTTTTAAGTAAATGGTATTAAGTAACTGTGCTTAGTATTCATTTACGATTTCCTTTAATTGTTTATTGCATTAGTTTTAGTGTTTGTAAACAATATTAAGTTTTCATGCTGTTAATTTAATTGTTCAACATTCCGTATATATTGTCCATTTTGGATTGTGATACGAAAGGCATGCATGTATGCTATTATTCAGACAAAGCTTTCATTTAACGTATTCTACGACAACAATATGCGAAAGATTGCACACACGAACACAATGCAAGACATTAGAGAAGGACTTATAGCTTTTGCTTTTGTGAAATACATCAAACCATCAAACAAAATTGCATCTTCACTAAATAAGGTTTGAACTTGTTCAGAAGTCATATCTAAATGAAGAAGAAATTTAAACTTTACAGCAGACAACCATTATTTAACGTACAATACTCCGAATAATACATTTCTTTACCTGTTCTCGTCCTAATAGAAAATTGGCTTACTTTTCATAATATCACAAAAACTTAACCTCTAACACTCGAATTTTACATAAAAGTTCTTCTTCTATTAATGATCCTACGAACTTATTGAGTGATGTTGTATATGATAAAAAGACCGCAATCGTGAGTCACATCTTTCAAGTTCATCAAAATTTACTAAAGTACACCGTTTTGTCAAAAAAATTATTATTGTTCGTGCTATTCTAAAGAAAATCCTTTAGATACCTGAAAGCGCCTGCTTTCCATGAGAATCTTTGAATGTACTAAATAGAGCCATCTGGTCAAAACCGTTCACAACGAAGTTTATCATAAAATATTTGAAAATATTGCCGTATAAAGGTTTACTTCTTTGTAAACACCTATATATCGATTGCGACAGTATGGGTTTCGGTATGGCCGGGGAGTCGATCGCCGAGCTTACAAAAATTCTTTACGAAAAAATTTCATTTTTGGAAATATTGGTTGTTTGGTTTATTTCACGAGAGTCTTCGCTTTATCATTATTTCCCGTTGCTTGGTCACACGACACACCTAATGGTGTCAGCTGCCTATGCAGGTGCGAAGAGATCAAACCAGAAAATGAAGCAATTACCTGCATAGGTACGTCTGAAGTTAGACGTGGCTAAGCTTGCCGACTCTCATGCGAAACAGATCGTTTTTTTTTACTCTAAACTAATCGTCTGATCTTATTTACAGGAAGCTTACTCCAAGTTTATTCTTGACTTAACATGGCCGCTTCAGCCGAAGAAAAAACGTGAAAGCTCAAAATTAATTACGACGCTTCTGCTCCCACCACGCTCCACACGTTCCTTGCGAAGACATTTCGGAGTTTGGCTATAGGTCGTGGAAGCATTTTTATAGGCAAACAAGATCGGGATCGGTAGAGCGTAGCGTAATACAATTAAAGTCTACTCGATTCTATTGTAAACTAAGGTCGGTGTCGTAAGATAATTCAAAGCATCAGAGATTCAATCGTAGAGCAATAATTGGTACCGTTCGACAACCAAAACACATTATACTCTGTCGTTGTCATATAATAATCAAAACAGAATAGAGTCCTTCGTAGAGTGACTGTCAGTGTCGGTTTAGCAGTTGTAATTGGACAAAGCTTCAAATACCCTCTTCACTTCGTCTTCACTTATCTTCACTTCTAAGCCGAAACGCTAATAATTCAATAAAATACTATTTTTTCAAGCTCTTCCACATTCTCTCTCTTTTCTATGTAAGGGCTTTTTTAAAATGCGCGGTTGCATGTGAAGTCATCGTAAGAACGTTCAGATCACACTTCACCTTTTAAAAAATGATATCACCCGATCGAGCATTTTTTCATATTACGACTCTTTCAGAATGCGGTGTTATACGGTGAGCGATCATAAATCCGACCGTTCCAACCCAATCCATTTTAAAGGCACTGGCGCAAAGCATTTCAGTGCAAAAAAATGTCATCAAAATTTCTTGACAGTTACGGCGTTCAGGATAAACAAAATTACATAAACAGATATGAGACAAAAGCCCAAACAGGCAGTCTTAGTAACGAATCAGGAAAGAGATTTTCTTTGAATCGGCTAAGCAAAAAGGTAAATCTATCTCAAGTCGTTCTGATCATTGCCTCCGTCGGCATACCCTTTATATTTTCGCACAGCACAGATGACGTGCAGTGTAAGAAGGTGGAGAAAGAACCTTATCGACCCCAAGGAGAATGTGAAACTTAGATAAGGTCTCTGTTTACTCAGTGGTTACAACTAATCGTGCCATTAATATAAAAAGAGTCAAGAGATGTGCCTCTAGTCGCATTTATCGATCTGCGATATGCTTAGTAAACTCGAATCTTTGCCATAAATTGGTGACATATTTTGGGGAGCAGCCTATGAGGAGAAGAGTTGCAATCGATTTAATCGCCATGGTATCCGATGATGGGTTTCCTTCATAAGGAATCCGCTTTAAGTAATTAAAAGTTTTTTCCTATCACCTTTCGACGATTTATGTTATCTTTGTATTGCAGTTTCACGTTTATTTTCTCATTTGCTTCACTTTAGCACGTAAAATATAAAGCATTCAAGAGCTAATGCCTAATATATGATTTACGAGGCAGCAGAATGCACAAATAACCAAAAATGAAGACATATTTCGTTTGCGAAAGAAAATGTTTACGATTTTCCTTTTTTCCTTTTGCAATTAGTTCAACGTTCAACTAACGTTTGCATATTCGCTAGTCGAAGGTGTTTGTAAAACGTTCGCACAATTGTCAACAACAACAACAACAACAACATATTAAGTGATCTAAGCGTACAATTTACATAAATTATCTTCGCATTGCTTGCCTCTTAATGTTACATGTTTGGAATAACTATCGCGACGTATTTAGTATATCCAGCGCTCTCTTAGGTTTACGGGAGCGTGGGCGGCTATGTGCATAGCATAGGACCACATCTAAAATGGGTGTTAAATAAATTAGTTAAATATCTCTCAATATCCTGTTGTATATCCTATTATAATATATCCTGTTATAAGTGCATAAGGATCGTAATTGTTTTCATTTTCAAAGATAAAATCCAATAACGGTTAACACAATTACAATTACAGTCTTCATAAGTCAAAACACGACAACGTTACAGTTGGTGCAACTTAATCAGGACACGATGATAAATTGCGTGTTACGTACACCCGCGCGAGTATGTGTGCGTGCGTGTGTTCGTATGTGTGTGTGTGTGTGTGTTCGCCAAATGAACACATTAATTACAATGCACAACCAAAGCACTCGCATATACGTCTATAGCTAAGCATACGTTAAAACGAAAAAGACAAAAAAAAAAAAAGGACGAAAAAACAAAAGAAATTGAGACGAATTATGCATCTCGTCTCACCTGCATTAAACGAACAAAAAACCAGCACCGGTAGAGACACCAATCAATTTCAAGTTCTAATTAAAATCACCTGCCGCACAATCCAAAATGTTGCAAACAATATTTCGGTAAGCATGAGCATTGAAATTTGTTGCAAAATAATTTAGCTGCGAGCGACTATTTGTTTTCCACATATATGAAGTGAAGTGAAGTGATCTTTGCATCTTTTCGCCAACGACCGTCTCTTTACGAATTTGTGTTTTCTGTTATGATATGCAAATCATTATTACCGCATGTCTTTGCTTGAGTCAGTTCGTTTTATGGTAATCAAGAATTGGTCAATAGAAATTCTTCCATCTCGTTGGATGTTGTTATTAGCACTTGGACACCCTACATCGTATTAAGTTTGCATGAATTTATGGAGAACTTTTAATGCATCCAGCTTTCACTACAATGATGAATATATGATAAATATACGATAATTATCTTTCCATGTATTTTCTGTTCAAACTATGGCTGGAGAATGTGGATGAAATAAATGTTCAAATCGAACCAATGGAACAGCTATTCGACTAGTTTGTACTTTAATGTCGTACGTTTAAGAAGTCGTTACAAGTGCAGGGTAGGTAGATTAGTTATCTATTGGCTGGTCCTGTCCGATTGTAATGTTGTAACCTCTTTACAATCTAGAACACTTGTGATACAGTATCCATAAGGATTTAAGATAGATAAAATAGAAACACTTTTCGAATCGAATTAAGCTTGTCCCTCTGTCCATGCGGTTTTGTTCAACCTACTAATCGCACTTTTTGAGATATT
This sequence comes from Glossina morsitans morsitans, assembly GCA_001077435.1. NCBI lineage: Eukaryota > Metazoa > Arthropoda > Insecta > Diptera > Glossinidae > Glossina > Glossina morsitans. Next base: position 7,234 of record CCAG010005517.1, read on the forward strand.
TTGATGAAACTTGGTACACCAGCATGTTTTGGCGCAGGAATGAATGTTGTTGAAAATGGTTTTGGATCGAGTCGCTTTCTAGACTAGTTCCCAGAGAACACTTTATTTTAAAAAGTCGTCATATGAATAACTTTATTAAGCAAACTGGTGCAGGGTATGTAATAGTCGTGGCCGACTATAAAGTGTTTAGTTGCTTTAAGCAAGTTAATTACAAGGATTTAATAATTTACAACCACTTTTAGAGTTACATCTAACATGCCTTACAAACGCTATTTATCGGGAGTAAATTTCATATTGAATTTTTTGTAGGAAATATTTACGCATGGTTTTCGGATAAATATTTGAATTGGGCCTTGTCGTCATAATTCTAAGTATATTCTGAACTGTCCGAGTCGCATCAAGATATTCTGCGTTTATCCTACGGGTCGTAATTTTTGATATAATTCAATAAAGTTATAGTAACATATTTTAACCCAAAACCGAGCCCAGTTCAAAATGGCTTCAGTAATATATATACTTTTGCTACCGCTCCACAGCTGACGTCATATTTAAAACAGTGTTTAGCGGCCAGCCATTTCCTCTTATTATTACCTCCTGTCAACTTTACCCGACTTCTTAAAAGTATATAGCAGCGTTTGCGTTGATATATCCAGCATTTTTCAGTTTTCTCTTCACTATTATCTTGTGGAAGCGTTTCTATGAGTCCAGCGCGACTATTTTTCCAATATTCCGGATTAGGTAAATAAGTGAAATATAATGCGAGTGCGATGCGAGTTTTGAAAGAATTCCGCAACAAGTTGCTTGGATCGAACTTTGTTTTTAATAAATAAATTCTTTCAATTGTGTAAAATGCGATGACATCCCTGTGGCATCTCGCCTAGAGTATATTCAGTTGTTCTAAATTTCTTCACAATGGGGTCACAAACTGAGAGATGCTGAACTGTTTGGGAACAATGCGTAATGAATAAATTCAGACGATCGTCCAGACTTTTGTTATGCTTACAGCCGCAGTCTATTGTTTATTGACGCGGGGATCACCAAGAATTTTATACCATACGACTATTGCATTTTTCTCAGAAGACTTGAAAAATTCAGTCAAGGTAACGTAAAGTTAGTGGGCGTGCGATTAGACATCGATCACGTGAGGCTTTTATGAGTGAAAATCCTAAGATTCTGTGTGAATTCTAGTTATTGTGAATGGTCGATCAAGACCATTCTCGAAATAAGCCGCGTAAGTTGCGTAACTAAACTTTTTTTCTTTCTGGACGAATATGAAATATTTTTTCTTACGTCTTTTCGTATTCGCGGGTATTTTCCAATCTCAACACTTGCAAATTTTCCCAATACGAATGATAGGCGACAGAATTATATCGACCCGAATGAGAATATAAGGTTTAATTACAAGTGTTTTACACGAATATGTACACAACGCTGATGTATTGCGCACGCTTGCATTTTCTTCTGGAGACGATTTTTCGTTTAGATAAATACAATTTTAGCGCAAAGTGGGAAAACTTCACACCGGTGTATTCGCGCGACTGCAAAGACTGTATTTAATCGTGGTGGTTTTCCAAATAATTCAAAAAGATGTTTTTGGGTTGTTTGCGACTGCAACGCATACACTTAGTCTTTCAAACTTGATTCGCTTACTCTCCAGTAAAGTGGAAGTGCAAGTAAAGTTGAATTGAATAATAGCTACAGCGAACTATAGACCGTGTGCATAGAGGGGATTGGCTACCTTCCGCGTACCTAACTCCTGAGAATCTCTAAGTTAAAAAGTGCAAAATTGTGAAAAGTTTACTCGGTCAGCAAGCACCTGTTCAACACAAACTTACAATGCCTTCTTTTGTGCTAAAATTTCAGCTCGCTGGCGGAACTTTCTGCCAATCGTTCTGAAATTAAGAAATATATAATTTGGCAGACTAACTCGGCTTAATATTAACGTTATTGCAATTTTAGCCAATATTCTAATATGTAGCATTGATCCGCTACTAAAGGGTAAGTGTACTCGTTGCGAACATTTGCACCGATTCGAACTCGTTGTTCTCCGCATGTAATTAATTGCTTATATAAAATTTTTTTAGCAGTCCTTGGCAATTCATTCCTCCTAACCTATCACGTTTGCCCTTTTATATCATCGAGAGGACATTAAGTTTGCCAAAATATGCGCAACAACCCGAAGACATCAGCATTAAACTCTGAACCAATTTAAAAATTTCAATGTACCCGTCTGTCCTTCTGGTTAGATTTTCGTCTGTCAGGCTAATTCTATGCTACACATTGACTTGGCCGGAAAAACAAAGTTATCGTCTTGAAATTTCGCATGAGCATTGGAACTTGTTGTAAGCATGTTGATATTGTAAATGGACCGAAACGATCACGGTACACGATCGCAGAACGAGAAAACCCCTGTTTTCAAGAGCAAAATAATAAACAATTTGCTCATTACTCATAAACTGCAACAAGAAATACATGCTTATGGTAGGTTAGGTAGTGTGTACAAAATATTCGTCCATAGCCAAATAACACCCTTTTTTTAATCATATATGATTAGCCATTCGCCACTAGACTGTATCCATGACGTCTCTACCTCAGTTTCTTTTTAGCTACACGAACATCTCCTGGGTGATTGAAAACAGAAAAAAATGGAAGCAAGCACTCAAGGTCTACCCCCACATGTGTAGTACAGTGATGAGAGTTGCGCTTTTTACTCCTGGATGAAGGTCACTAGTGTCGCAGAGAACACTTTTTGAATTATTTAATGCTGCGCATGAGTAGATGCTGTTGTACATGTCCAATGTCTAAAAAAAAAATTTTTTTTCTTGACTATTTAGGAGAAAGATGGAGAACTTAAAAACTGGTGAAAAGACTATAATGGGTCGTGGCGGGCCATTAAACATCCTACGCCGCCATGCAATTATTCATATAACGACGTTTCAAAGCTCATATGGCAAATGAATGTAGAAGTGGTCCCATCCGAACTTGATATGACCAACACTTCCGCATAACAAATTTCATCAAAATATCTCAAAATAACTGAACCCCTCAGGTTGAATTCAGAAAGTGATTCTGAATCGATGGGTATAGTAAAAAGTGGCCTTTCTGTGTGTTGTATGTATCCGCACAATCTTAATATAATCTCGTACGGTGTACGGTGTAAGAAGCAAATTGCGCATGGCTCAGACCCAAAAGCTTCTCTCAAGACCATCTATATCTCTTGGCCCACTGTTGTAATTAGGGATCGGTTGCACTATCCTACTGCATTTTGTTCAAATCTTCCGGCGTTCCTTATACGTACCGTTCTGATTGCGCAAAAATAATACTGCCACTTATCTGATCTTATCTTCACAATCCTATTTGATTTGTAATCACAAACTAATATTAACCCATCATCACTGAATATATCTTACCTAAGTTGTTCCACTGTATGTTTGTTACAAGTAATATGATCGCATTTATTTTAATTCTAGATTTCCAAGTCAAACTTCCACCATTTCACTAACTACCTTTACGTAATCTTACCATACCTTTTACTATTGTGAATCACTTTCATGGTATGAAGTTGTTCTGCCTTTCACAGCTCGACATCAAAGAAGAAGCGATTTTGTCTCCGATTCTCCTAGAATGCCTCCCCTTCAGATTAGCGTTGTCCCGTCCTGTTGCCTATTAAGTCAGGTGGCATTCTGGTCTCTTTTACAGTCCATCTTAATCTAACCCTACCATACACGTTGTACTGAAACTAACTTAAATCTATACGCGAACCAAAATCATTCGCCATTTTGACTCTCGCAACAGGCTTTGGTCACAGCAGGTTATCCATCGTATACTTGAAATGAAGGAAACTGAAGTTGTATTGAAATATTTGTCTCGTCTTCCAACAGGAACATAATCTTAAGTCACTTAAGTAGCTCTTTTATATAAATCCAGAGGTTGAATGTAAAAAAGCCACTGTGTGTTCGTTTTAAAAATTAGAAAAAAAAAAAAACTAATTCCATACCAAAGCGATCAATTTCCGGCGATAGTCACTGCAATTATGTTTATAAGCGAATACTAATTTCATATTAATATCTGACGGTCTGAGGAAGTGCAGCATAACTAAATTGAAGTAATAAAAATTTCTAACTTTTATAAAAATTATTGTTTTATTCTTATCACATCTCGCCCATACATAAATACTGTAGATATGTACATTAGTGAATAAGGGATGCGTTTCGTTTCAACCTTTACCGTATTCTTACTTTTTACACGTTATGCTCGTAGCTTCCTTTTTTAATGTTAATATGCAAGCAAAGAAGAGGCCAGAGCTCTTGATTAACATTCATGTGTACCGTAATTCAAGGCAACACTTGAATCCATCGAAGCAAAACGGCGATAGGTACTTCATCATAATAAGTACTCTATAGCAAATGTGATAAACAAAGAAAATTAAGCTCTTGTCTTAGATCAAGACGGTGGGAAATGTTTTTATAATTATTATTCTTACATTGTTCATGTTTATCGTGGTTCACAGGTGCATAAAAGAAATTATTCTTTAGTGAGATTATAAGAAAAGAATATAACTTTGCGTTATTACATCATTTAGATTCATTTGGTGTAAACTACTGAATTGGTTGATATTACATAGAATACAGGAACATATTTTTTCTTCTACTTCAGCTTTTGAGACCTTGTGCACTATAATAACACATTTACGAACGCATGTTCCGCATATCCGGACGGACAGGCAGATATAAAGAAACTTACATGATCGAGTAGATCGACCAACGAACGGATAAGCGAATGAAAGACGAAAGACATAAACGAATAGCGAAACAATCTCCTTGACAAGGCAGGACTAATGTACAGAGGGGCTGACCAATAGAACAATAGACAGACTGAGACAGGGACGCTTTCATCTATATCTAGTGACGTATGAAACGGCAGGCGTATAAAAAACTAATATAGAGCCAGACTGAGAGAAGAAAAGATTGACTTACGGCCAAATTGACATACAGACAGACGCATGTGCAGAAAAACTGAAACACAGACAGGCTGATATCAAGGAAAAGTGATGTATAGAGAGACTGAGGTATAGATAGGCTGAGGTAGCAACAGATTGAAATAAAGGCCTCGTAGCGTAACGATAAATTGACGCACAGACGAGATTTATAGAACGATTTCCATAAAGAGGCTATAAAAACAAACACTGACATCAAAAGATTATAGAAAGACAGACTAACAGACAGACAGAGCGACGAATAGAAATCTGACGTAGAGATGGACGGATTGACATACGACCAGATGTAGACATACTTACGCATGACTAACGTCTGACGTACGGACGTGGTGGCGTGCATATAGGATGACATCCAAACAAAATAGCGTATAGCGAAACTGATGTGTAGGAAAACTGATGTGTAAGTGAACTAATGTGCAGACAAGCTGCAGAACAAAGAGATTGGTAGCGTACGGACAGACTGATTTGCAGACAAAGATTCTAGAAAGATTGGCGTAAAGGTTTTATCGAAAAGCAGACTGACGTGCAAACAGAGATACATTCAGACAAAGTGACATCTACACTACAATCCATACCACAGAGGGCGTGAGTGCAGATGTAATAATACACACACAGACTGGTTGACAAAATTCTAGAAAGACTGACATAAAAGGATATAGATTGGAAAACTGATGTACAGGCAGATTGAAGCGCAGACAGGCTAATATGCAGACATACATACAGCTTCCTAGATAAAGCAACTCTAGTTATAGTCCTAGGCACCACTATTAACTATAGAAGATATATCACTGCAAAAGTCCAAGCGGTACACAATGGTAAGAAATTTGGTTTTTTCTTTCTTTCTCCTTTTATAATACGAAAATCAGATCAGAAGACGGACAAAACAGTTGAAAAATTATGTGGACGTTCACATTAATTCTAAGCCGACACAAACACGTAATAAAATCTGTCACAAGAAGAAGTCTTTCTACGTCTCGCACGTTATTATATCGATTTCAGTTAGTTGAAGACAGTACGTATGAAACTTGGGCAGAAAAGGATGAAGCGGAGAATAATATCTTCTTCATCATCTTTAGAGAGTTAAATTCTGTACAGATCGTTTACCGTTAACATTATGCCCAAGGGGGACCAAGTTTTACAAAATACGCCTAACCTTACGTACAGATAACGATACAGGCATAGAAATGGAAAGCGTGAACCAACCAAAATAATGTAAAGAAGTTTTTTTGCAAACTCTCCACAAGAAAAAAAGAAAGCGGATGGATGGACGTAGATGGACGTATACACATCGAGTCAAAATCTATGGACAGGTGAGGATCGCATTCCGGAAGTGCGTTTAATAAAATGATGATCAAAGAACTCGTTAAAAACTTGTGCCGAGGAGAATTGCTCAACAACCGTAGGACGCACACAAGCCAGGGTAAAGGAGACTTCTCTGACAGGATGATTTGAATGTTCTTGCCCAAGGACATGATGCTTTGTTCAATTAAGAAGCGTAATAAAGACAGGCTAGGCAGCCCGCTTAAGTGCTTCCAACATGCGAAAGTTTTCCATAAACATATTTACCTCCAGAAGTTTGTATCACACTTACGTACAACTTTGTGCTCAAACATGGATTCAACATAACGCAATGTTCTTTCGATAATCATCTTAGCTGTTGCTACCTTTAATATATGTGTATACATGAAAACACACTATATATGAGGATCATATCCCTACGTTCATGAATTTTTTCTAAGTAGATTTAAACCAATTTGTCCGGCGTCAATAGATGAAATGCCGGCGTTAAGTAAGCATTTTTTAAAATATTAATAAAACAAGCTTCGCATGACTGCTTAATGATGGCCTTTTTCTACATGAACAACGAATAATCGTCAAATAGAACAATAAAAGGTCATCAAAGAATGATATAAAAGAGAAACCAAGAGAGAAAAAAAATAAAGTCAGAAAACTGTAATGAAACAATTATTTTGTATTTAACTATAACCGCACTTTTGTGAGACATTTTATGCCAACGAAAGTTAAAATTCACTCGAGCAGACAGGCAGGAGGCATTTCCTCTTAGAAAAAAAAAAAAAAACATAAAAATAAAAATAAAGAAAAACCCATTTGCTGACGCTTAGTCCGGAAGAAAATCATTAAAAAGACTAAAGAAATTGAAGAAAAAAGACAAGAAGAAGTAAAAGAAACGAAATTAACCAAAAAACTATCTACACAATTATGCCAGCAACAGCAGCGACAACAACAACTACAGCAGCGAACGCTATAGATATCAACAAGTGGAAGAGAATTTCAGGTTCAACGCCAGCACCAACGACTGACTAATGCTTTTAACGGTTTAGTCACAATTTCAAACAGTTGTCACAACGCAACTCAAGGGTAATTAACATACATTTACAATGGAATGAGAATACATTTTCAATGTCCATTGTTTATGCATTCATGTCTGTGTGTTAGTTCAGTCATATTATATGCACAAGCTAATGTGCAAGTTCGTTATGGTCTTGTGATCATCAAATCACTTATCTTAGTTTTGCTTTTATTTCATTTCTCGCTTGCGCTTTGTGCATGGAAACGGACCTTCAAAATTTCTGCCCATCGTATTATAACATACCCTTGAGATGCATTGTTTAGTAGTCAGAGTAACGATCTATCTATCCTTATGTCCATCTGTCCGTTTTGTCTTCTCATATATTCAATCCCCAGATCGCAATTTTTGAGACGGTGCAATGAAATTTGATACGACAGCGTGTTTTGACCCAAGGTTGCACGCTATTGAAAATGAGTCGGATCAGATTCGAATAACACCTTATTTTCAAGAACCGTTACATGAATAATTACATTAAGCGAAGTTGTGTGAAGTACGTAATGATAGCGGTATGCCATTATATTACTTGTTTTTATATCATCTAACGATTCATTATAAAAAAAGGATGGATTCAGTAAGCAAACAAAGCTCCTGTCAGTATGAAGAAAAAAACAGTTTGTTTTTGTTAAAAATCTTGCAATCTATCTCTGCTCTGAAATATATACAAAAGTAGATGTAAACAAATTAATGAACTTTTTTTTTTATTTATGTATATTCATCATTGGCTGATAGACACGTTTCATTTTTTTAATTAATTTCTTTTTGTTTTACTGCATATTACATTGATGAAGGCACAATGTATCCAGTATTCGGATATGATATTTTTAAAATAAAGTTATACTTGATGATGTAGTCGAATGTAAAGTATGTTATAACAGAGGAATTTCTTAATTGACACTTAACTCGGGGAATATATCGAAGCAGAAACAAAGCCACTTCTGATTGTCGCTAAAAGCTGTTGCTGTTTTTAAAAAGGAAATTTTTGATTGCACTTCTACTCCTTTTCACTAATAAAAAAAAAACTCGTTATCGTAATCCTATGTACGTCTATTAAGTAATAGAAAGCATATAAATCGCATTTGGCGAATCTATTACTCAAAGATCTTCTGTGGTTTCGAATTATTTATTGGATTCTAGCTTTCCATACTTGGCTTGGCACCCAAGTTTTTTGGAGCCCACATAGCATAAACGTTATGCTTTTACCGACAAATTACTCACCATAGTTGTGACCAAAGTAAACTCCATCGTACTTGAGATTTGCACTCGCGAACGCGTTATTGTATGGCTTGATGAGCTTGGTATTACAAACCGTATACGAGCTTGAAGCCATCTCTTTGGAAAAAGACTAAGAAACCTTAAATCATCTGGTGGGAATTTAATTTATCAAATATAGCTTGCAGTAAATGTGGTTGTAGATGCATCACGCCCATTCGCGAACTCTATCTTTGGGCATTTGGGAAGAATATACATGGTACATGTTAACGGCAAGACGATACCATTAATTTTCTATCCCTAATAATTGGAAATCTTATTACTCTTAGTCCTAAATTTGTCACTCTGTTAATCCTAAATCATGGCTGGGGTTTGACTCGTCGGCTTAGTCCGGCCGCCCTAACTTTCATCGCCGGTTAACCGTGGATAAAGTAACTCTCCGTCCGAAATATCAAGGTTCTCTTCTACCAATATGTTCAGTTTTTATATCAATTCCGTATATTCTATATGCATAAGTTTTTCCTAAAACTGCTCCTATTATGCATGTATGTTACAAATGTAAGAGCAATGGAATGTCCTTCCCTCTTTGATCTAACAGTCTCAGTTTGCTGAAATTAACACCGAGATTTTATGTTGACGGTTCGTCAAAAAAAATTCAAACGTCTCGGCTAATCGTTTTCATTGCACTATAACCTTACGGATACAGTTTTTATTACATGGATTGATTAAGATCTTCAGCAATTATCTTTTCTTCTACACCTCGGATTGAATTTTATTGACTTTGTTAATCAGTTAATTCGAATAGAATTGATATATTCGAAGGCAACTGACACGACTCAACATGTGATAACCCTTTCATCTTCTACCTTGGTCCTCATTTTAAGTAAAAATAAAGCGGACAATTCTGACCTGTGCTATTTAACTAATTGTATGAACAAAAAGATAATAACCAAAATTAACTGGAGACTTTCGTCTTCATGATTTTCACAGTGATCTTTTCGTTCGATCGAAATACTTTTCAACCGATAACAGTCGCTCGATGTTAAACATGTTACATGTATACACTTAAACGATAATTGCGCGTCTAAAACGATTGCAGTTGTGCTCAAACGCTAAAACATCTCTCCCAACTTTTACATACTAATGCGGGAAGAGAACTTTTCAACAAACCTATTAACAAAGTAATAGACATAACAATTGATGTATTCCGCTTTATATTATCGTTGTATTCGGCGAAAGAGAATCGAATAAAATGCTTTAAAATATATTGTTTTCCTTTACTAATATTTACATAAAGTTTCGGAATCTCGGCTTTCAAGTGAGATAAAGTTTATAAGTAATTTACTTTTCCTAAAACTATGCTTGGATTTATTTCGTGTTGGCATTAACTTGCATGCTATTAAAGTTTTTGCATTCCCCTCTTCGGCTAAATACATTAATTAGAGCATACTTTTCGGATTATGTAATTCGATATCAAATGCTATGTACTCAAAAACGAGATGGAGCAAACCATACGATATAAGGATGGAACATTTCGAATGCTAGTTATTGCTTGAACTAAATATCGATAAAAATATGCTGTCTAACCAAATCGACGAACATGAAGAGAGAGATAGAAAATAGTACTTTATTGTTGAAGTTCATTCATACGAACAACGCAAAGAGCAAAGAGAATATGTGTGGTTTTAGCATACATATATATATATATATATATATATATTTACATATTATTATATGCACTGCGTCCCCGCAAACGAAGTATAATTTTTCGTATTTTACGATGAAAATCAGTGAGGTATTGTATTAGGCGAAGTAGTGCAGGATTAATGATCGCCTTGACATAAACGAAAGGTAATGTTTCAAATATAATTTTTTCTAAGAAAAAAATTTGTCTAAATGTATAGAAAAAAACGCAGATCATGATAGATTGTAGGGAAATGCGATTTGAAGACTGAACATAAAAGTACATGGACTGACAGACATAGTCTTCGCTAACATTCTTAAACGAAGTGCAACTACTGCGTCTATTTTTATAGAACGGTATTGTCTGTTAACAACAATACGTGCATTCATTTACATTAACTTACTATTTTTTGTTACACACCGCATTTTATAAATAGTTGAGCAAACTTATTGTTGAGTGTTTTATTTTCGAGATGGGCTTCCGACTCATTCCGCTAACTTGAAACCAAGTTGAATAATACGTTTAATGGTTTAGCTCAATAAAGCAGTGCAACTTCTATTTTCTTTAATTCACGCCCCCGACAGATTATTTATTTATTTATATAAATTTCTTTTTTTTTTTTGTTTGCCGTGTATATCGAACCGTCAGACACAAAATTGTTTTCTGCAAAGAAAACCATGCTTACCATTGCTACTAAAGGTGATAACACTGACCATCTAATCAAACCCGTTAAAGGAGTGACAACCGGCATGTGCTTTAGCGCCCGAGGGCAATATTTCAAATGCATATCTAGAGAGGATACAACCAAGTTGCCTCGTCCCGTACCAAGAATGCGCCCCACATACAAATTATATAAAAAAAAAACTTATTACACCAAGAATAAGCCTCATACACGAAGAATGACTGGATGCCAAACAGTTTAGCGAGCAGATGTTATTGTCGTTGTTTGGCCAGCGTTGTAACCCTCCTCAGGTTTGATATTGTCAATATTTCCAATACCATCTTCTAGCCAATCAAATTCGAACGGACAGGATAGCAAACAGCCGTAAATCGTTTCAGAAAATGATTCTGAAACAACTAAAAATAGTTGCGCTTTAAATCGTTCTGGACGTTATATGCATCTGCACAAAACATCTAGCGAACTGATACATGCAAAGTTAATCAAATACATATATAAGATTCTTCAATAAATTAGCTGCCTTCTCCTTTTTTTTTGGTTTGAATCTCCAGCGAATCAAGAGAAGATGATACTCCGCGTTATAAAAAAAGGCGCAGTGTGAACACCAATCTTCTTTTTCTGGGCGTAAATAAAATTGAGAAATAAACTATAATTTTTTTTTTTTTCTATTTTTTACAACATTTTGTCTTCTTTCACAACCCTCCAGTTACATGGCCACTTCTTTGCATAAAAAATGTTTCGTATTAGAGCGTAGATGAGAACGGTAGAGGTGTTGAACGGAATTTATCGAAATTTTATATTAAACGCTTTTATTTATGTATGAGTTTGCCTTAAAAATACAAGTAAGAACATAATAGACAAACCAAGGCCATCGTTCAATGCGCCGCATCACTTATCTTAATACAATACTCCATTGATTTTCGTCATAAATTACCAAAGAAATTCTCATATGTAAGCCAACTCGAAACCGGAATCGAAGTGACCCCAAAGTTGATAGAGCTTATTTTTTTTTTTTACGAAGAATAAAGTCGTAAGGTGGACGGAATTGAAGTTTATAGGATAAAGGCGCATTTCTCAATGGGCCCTCATATGAGAAAAGATCAGAAAAATAAACTCATGAGATCCAAACATTCCGCAGTACATTTGTATGTTAAATCGCTTTTCTCTTTTTCTAACAGCTCGACCTTGTTGCAGTGTAAAGACTTCTTTTTTATAAGAGCGTTCACATGCGGTGCATACGAAAAATATCGTCTCATACGATTCAAATAATCAGCATTTATTTTATCTACCAAATCACTATTTTGCAGCGGAAATATTTAAAATTTTACTTTTTTTCGTTTCAAATGGAGCGTCATAAGCGTGAAGTGATCATAAATATGATCTGGTCCTACCCATTTTCAACAGCATTCATTCTTGGGTGAAAACTGTTCAGTGGCCCACACTTTCGTTATCTCAAAAATTTGCAAATTACAGATTGAAAGCAAGAATACATCGACAGACATCATCAGAAGTATTGACTGGTATGGAAGTAGTTCCAAATAGTTAGGTACAATGAAAAGTTAAACTATTTTTGAAGTCTTTCTAGGTGTTACATACATCCGTGCATAATGAACCCCATCCTCTTCTTCTTCTAGAATTTAACAATTCAACAGCAGACTACTTTGCTGCTCAGCACTGTGCTGAGTAATGAATACGCTGTAAACTTGAGTGTTTATATCTTACGCCACTTCCGATAGAAATATTTTTGCATGTTACACGCTACACTAGTTGCGATGCGAAAATATGCTTAGTTTATATTTAGTGAATAAAACATTCAGAAGGACCTGGGATGGATCCACCTTCCTTTACACCACTAAGCTTGTTTGCCCTTCTGTACGTTGTGGTTTTTACTATTCAATCTACAGGTCTCGAGTTTTGAAATAGTTTGATGAAATTTGGTACACCGAATCACCCCACTTCTTCGACCGCTTCCTATATGGCGCTTTCTTTTGAAAAGTCGTTATATGAATAGTTGTATTAAGCGGAGTGCGTTTCCGTATCTCAACCGTAAACCGTATTACTTAACTTGTAGTTTAGCTTGGACAAAAGCGAACAGCTACAACTAGTTTGGAGAAGATTCTCATTGTGTTATACCTCCAAATGCTAAGCGCCTGTAGCTAAGCCTAAAAGTCGAAACAAAAACGCAGTAAATTTGTGTTTCTTCCGTTTAATAAATCCTAAGAAACTTTTTACCCGAAACAAACGTTGTCTTCGGCGATGGTTCATCTCCCTTTCGATTAAGTACAAAGCATGGTTTTCGTTGAGCGAAATCCAGCCTATCAGGTGAGCAAATCTCTATCTTTGGACCATGATCTTCTTCGAGACTGCTAGCCATTATCCTCACTACGATTTAAGGCTTCTTAACTAATCAGTGGCAAATTGATGAGCCGTCGGTTAAAAATTTAAAGTACTTTACTTAAAAACACTTGTTACCTTTTACTTTAAGTTTGCCTTGATTTTTATGTATTTCAAATTTTCCTATTTTTTCATTCTCTTGAGTTTAAGTTCATTTCAATTTTTGAGGCCATACAAATAGGATTAAAGTATATATTTTTGATATCTTTTTTTTTTTTTATGTGAAGAAACGTGGAATAGAAAAAGAAACAAAAAATAAAGCAAGACTTTTCAATAATTATTGGCATTTGCATAAACGGAAAGGGGGTGGAATTTTTATATTGTGAACGAGAACAACCGTCGGCCTGCGACGTGATTTCAGAAGAAATAGTAAACTGTTAAAAAATATTTCATTTAAAACATCAATTAAACCTGGGAATAGAAAATTTAAAAGAAAAGCTGGAAAAAGAGAAAAGAATCAGCGCCATCAACAGCTCGAATTCCAACTTAAGGGCATTGTTCTCTTGAATGAATAGATCGCAAGACGAATGAAGGAGAGGCGCTCATATTTGGTCAGTCAAACGGCATTGGTTAACCAAGCCTTAGTCAAATTGCCGGAATGCTGTGGCATTGGAATGCTGCCGAATATTATTAGAATTATTACTATTGTTATTATAATTATTAGTGCGTTAAGTTATTAGTTTTAAATTAGTTCCTCACTCCATTCATCGTTCATCTCAGTCACATATGAACAAATGAACAAATATTTAATTGTTTTCTTCTTGACAGCGGCTGCCGGCATAAGAGGAAAGCAGGTCATTAGCCTTATAGCCTCGGACACCCAGACATAACGATGTGCAAGTGTTAACGCGTTGTCCGGGGCTATCGATTTTCAACGGAGTTATTTGGTTAATTAATAGTTTACTTTGTTTAATGCTCCAAATATTTGCTTTAAATTTAGTTTAATCGCGTTATTGATTTCATTTAATAAATAAATATTTTATTGCGTCGTTCACTGCAAAGCTACGTTCAATTCAATTAATGTGTAGCCATATTAGAAGAGAAGAAAAAGTCGGGGATTTTTGAATTAATATCGTCTTGAGACCACGGATCGTGGCGGAAGGCTTTTTAGAATTGAGAGTCTAACGATTATTTCAAATGAAAAGTACATGAGGCTTGCTTTAGATTCTGTGCTCAGACTGTTCATGAAGCTTGCTTTGGATTCTGTGCTCAGACTGTTCATTACCAACGGCCGTTATGCCGAGCTATTTGGAAGAGCATGACTTGTGCTTGCCAATGATTATGATAGTAGGTCGGGGTACGTCTACGCGTTGCTCTTACTAAATTAACAATACCTTTGATAAGTGTTGCGACGTGGATTAAACTAGATCTGTAAGTTTGCGTTTATCTGTCCATTTGACTCCGATATTCGCAAAGTTTGAAAGAGTCTTATAGCTATCTTCAAGTACACTAGAAGACTTGGTGAATATGGGAGTCTACTTCTGGAATCTATTATAGAATCAAAAGAATACTAATGGCGCACCAAATGCTTTGTGAGTGTTCTGTCACAAAAGCAAATCCATTCTTATGCGTCCCTTCAAATAAAATGTGAACATATACAGAATGTTATTCTCATCCTTCCGTGTTCGCTTGTACTTTATCGCAAATCTGAAAAAACTCAAATGTGTCTCAATTGCTGCACACTTAATCCGATGGGAACCCGCGTCGCCAGATATTGATAATAATAAATAACAAGCAAACTTCCAAAGGCATTCAAAGCCAGGGTACGAACATACTCGTTTCAGAAATCCTCTCGTCTATGTTATAACGGAGTTGGTGGATATCATTGTGTCCGCAAGCTGACTTCGATTTCAGATTACTTTTGAATTTTTTCCGTATGGTCGGCCAAAAACATAAGTTTCTTCAATTTGGTACATAGCTCCCACAAATTTAGCTCAGCTTGACATTTAGAAACATTTTAAAACCATTAAAATCAAATCTAATCTGATACTTTTCACAGCTACTCGGGATTTTTCCACCAATCATGAAGCGTTCGCATCCATAGTGGAGAATATTGACTGTAGAAGAAAAACTATTGCTCCAGAAAGCTGTTGAATCCAAAGAAGGCTTGAGATATATCGACATAGTTTAGCATGCTATCGACGATGTGGGTGCTATGGCCCTGATTTTCGTGTTTCTCCCACAATGAAAACTTCATTGAAAGTAGCGAATAAATAAAGACTGCCGTGAACAATACGAGTGCATGGTCATCTGCTGTTGTACTGCATCGTGAAGGTGGAAAAAATCGATTAATTTCCCTTCCATAGCACGTTGAAATTGCCAGGCTCGATCTTAAGGATGTTTTTAGATGGATTCAGCTTACGATGTGCAGTGCATCGAATATCACATCTTAAGGTCAGCTCATTGTCCTTCGGTAGTGCTCGCTTATAGTGGCAACTTATTAATTTCCGAAGCTGACTTTCATAGACATTTGCGTGAGGTTACAGAGTAACTTCACTTTTCAAATTTACGGGTAAAGGTGCCTGATCAGGGATAAGTATTACCATGCGTACAACCATTGAGAATCTACAAAAATGTCACGGAAATAGAAGGCCTTGAAAAAAAAACTATCAGTTATCAACAACTAACGCAAAGGATTGCAGCATCGGAACATGATGCCCTGCTACCTGTAGCATTTGAAACAGTAAGCCGTAGTTATATATAGTTCCGAAATCGGCGGAAAGCAACATATGTAGCGCGTCAACAGCTCAAGTTCAATTCGAAAGCACCCAGCATCTTGATTGAACGAAATGTATATATTTATACACACATACACTATATAATTATATATAAGGATATTCAACTATTGTTTGTTTGTTTGTTCTAGTTTTAAGTGTTTGTTTGAGTGTTACTTAAATATTGACTTTAAATTAATTTCAGCCACATTAGCATTAAATATTCAACATTTCTTTCACCAGTTACATACAAATAAATATTTATAAATATTTATAAATAATCGTTCATTGCAAGTTTCGTCCTATTAATGCAAGTAATTTGACACCTGAGGGGAATTAACGAGTGAAAAGTTAGTGAGACAGTGAGTAGCATAACTTCCAATGCTGCTCGCTATGGGATTTAAACGAAATGTCTGCTTTAAAGGCACGCGTAAAATGTATAGAATAACCTCCCGAAAGTCTACTTTATATACACATTGTGGCGTCGCATTAGCGCTCATATCATATCGTAGCTGTTCCGCCCACCCTGGGATATATTCTGTTGCGTAAATAATAGCAAAAAACAAAAGAAAATTTCAAGATAGCAAAGAAAACTTGTGAAAATCGTAAGTGTTATGAAAGTGGGATAAGTCAATATTCGGAGTTAAAGAGGAAGGTTCTTTTGATCAGCACAACATCTGTTGTTATCTCTTCCTATTATGTTACCTCGTCCTATTTTCAGTAGCAATAAGCCTTTCAGAGTAACCAAACTGGTGGTCATCTTAGCTCCACTAGCTTATGCTTATGTTAGCGGTTGTGTGTGAATCACGTGAGGACTTTGCTAACCTCTCAGAACATCCTACATTCGCTGACAATAAGCCCTACAGAGCCCAAAACTTCATCTATACTGCAAAATAGTTCAAATACTTGGATTCCTACGAATGCCTACAATTTTTGATCCGAGCGTTTTCTTGATTTAAGATGAATATGAGAGACGCCCCAACCTGATGGGTCAACTTTTTCTTGATAATACCCGCGATATGGGTATTAAATGGAAGAACTTGGAGAGTAGCATGCGAAAAAGAGAGCGGTGGGTATGCGAGATTTGGGCCCCGCCGAATATAACTTTCTTACCGGTTTTTGACTCATGTCTTCTGCAAGAAGATATGAAAGGGTTAAAGATTTAAGACTCTTGACACTTGAAAATGCTTGTGTTATTTTTATTAATTTAAGTTAGCCTTGATTTTTATGTGTCTCTATATTTTCAGATTTTGTCTTTTTTTTCAAATTCGATTTCATTTGAATTTTTCAACTCGAGCAAATTGAATTAAAATGTGTATATATTTTGATAATTGTTCACTGAAAAAAGTTAGCAATGGAATAAAAAATAAATTTAAAAGGACTCATGCAAGAATCAATAATTAGCATTTATCTACACGAATGAGAATGAGAGAAAGGAAAGGCATTACAACGTGTGGAACTGAATAATCAGAGTTTTATCTATCTACGTAATTTCATATTAAAGCATTTTAATCGAAAAAGAAACGTCGCAAGAACTGTTAACTATCAACAGGAAAGTTCACTTAGCCGTGCAGCAGTTTCTACGAGCGGAACAGCATAAGGCAAGTGTGGAGGAGGCGGAGATATTATATTGACCATATAGCACTGGACATTCGTACATAAACAGTGAAATACGTGGAGGGATTTTTGGTGCAGACAAGCTTTATTTATCCATCCGGGGCTATCGATCTTAAATAATATCGCCTTCAATTTCAATTTTGTGCACAATCGACTAAAATATTAATTTTAATTTCAATCAATTTTTTCACTCTTCGCATAAATGAATATTTACTTTTGTTGCGTTCAAGAAACGAGTCGAGGCTTTTATTTTTTAAGGGAAATGAGGAGATCGTGTACAGGTGGCCGGGATGTTGACTGACCTTTAGCTTTTAAAATATGTAATTATGAGTAAACGAAGATTCGTGTTTATTGATAGACCTGCGGGGTGCGTGCAGGCCGATTATAATCCGCCACGCCTAACCCCGATATGTAGAATAGAAAATCGTGGTTTGCGAAAGCGAATTGTCAGATTCTTGGTCAGTTGGGTGTCACGAGTTTTCATTTCATTTTCATTTACTAATTTACTAAGTAACTGTAAAGCCACGTGCACAAAGAACTACTAGATCAACTAGATGGCTGCTAACGTAATCATATTGCTCCATAAACGCGCTAATCATCAATTCCTACCAGCAACAAATTATATACTTTATAAGTTTAACAGTGCAGCCAATTTTCTTCTAAACTTATTCAAAGAAACACCGAATGATTTCAGACGCGAGCAGTAAAAATCGTTCTGCTGATGAGTTAGGCAATCGTTGTATTCATGTGAAAAGATCTTTCTTCAATCTAGCAAACTGTAATCGTTCGTTTAAAAGACTTGGGTAAAAAGAAAAGGAACTTGCTGTCGGGTTATGCTAAACGTTCTGCTCATGCCTGATTGCTATCAAGGTTTATTAAAATTACAGCTTCACAATGCGCTTCTTCCTCTTTCTATCTCTCCGCTCAAGTGGTAAAAATGTAAAATGTATCCCACACATGCAAGCACACATCAAGCATGAAACTCATTTTTTGTTATACCGAACTGTTCTGGACAATTTTTCAGACCCTCCCTAAAATGTTGCTTATGATATGAATGAATGCGTTTTAAGAAACGATAACTTTCTTCAATAACGAAAGAATTTGTGGTGGAGTTACTAGCGCCGTACTAATCGACAGTCTCATCAGGAGTCCATTGCCTTAGTTATAGCAAAATTGTACGTCTGGTCTTCACACAGAAATTCGCTTTCTCACAATTAAGAAAAGAAAATTTGTTCTCTTTGCCGATAACCAAGTGGGCTTCACAGAAATTACGTCTTATAAGTTCTTGCAAGCAACGGATAACAGTTACCATTGCCGACATATCCAAGTACCATTAATGTATCCCGTGCTGACAGTATATATTTTGTTAATTACGCGTAAATGTATACACGAAACGTATACACGAACTAATTACAAAATAATTTAGGAAAGCTTAAAGCAAATGGCTGGAGACTATGGAAAACGTGATTTGTTAAAGAGAAGAATTGACGAATGTGATCCAAATTACAACAGCTAACGGAATTTGACGATAAACTGCAGCAATGTTAGTACATACATACACAATCGTTGTGTTAATTATTATTCATAAGCAATACGTTCCTGGGATCGTTGGCAGATAGGCTTAAGAGAGTAAAAAGGAAAAAACTTCAGTCTCACTACGGTGATGTCAATAGACACACAGACACATATTCCGTTTGGTCGACAAAGTTTCTGGTAATAATTTCTTACTAATATAAGAAGACTCTCTAATCTTGTCCGTTACCTGGGCATTGATGTATGCCAAGGTAAATTTGCGTTCAAGGTGAAGGTCGCAATATTTGAGATATTTCGATGAAATCTGGTGGACTGGCGTGTTTAAGCGCAAGGACGAACGCTATTGAAAATGCTTTGGATCGGTCGACCAGTCCCCATATTGCAATTTTCAAAATTTCTTGATAAACGTAACTAAGTAAGAGTAGTTCAGCATTCTATGGTCGTGTAAAAACTTTGGACTGGCTGAGCAATTTTTTCAAGTTCCTCTGACATAACGAAAATTGAAGTTCACATGATATGAAGAGAAGATTTTTAATGCTTCATGACGACAACCAGGTCATAATAGCAAATTTAAATTCTATTTTGTGGATTTAAGGTCTATTTTGGGGATCCTATCCTATGTAAGGATTTTCGCAAAAATCGAATGATGAAAAGTGAACCATAATAATAGCAATTTCATAAAGAAATAAAAATTAATTGTCGGCCTTGCCCGACCACTATGTTCGCACTTGTTTCCTTACTTGTTTTTGTTTCTATTTCAAAAGCAGTCAGCTTTTCGATTGCGTACGGATTATAGAAAACTTTCAACCTTTTCTAATGCACAGATGTTCGAATTCTTTCCACCAAGTATTAACGATTCACACCGAGAGAGGGCACTGACTCTAAAAAGAAATTTCTACTTTAAGAAACTATTACATCGTCGGATTACCTCAAACAAACGCAAATATCTTACCATCTTATTGATATTATGGATGCCAAGGCCCTCAAACGCCGTTTTCATGCAACGAGAAATTAGTTTATGGAAATTGAATGTTAATGAAGCAAGTTACGGACGAACCTAAGGGGCTTGGTCATCTGCTGTGTTTACACACGTCGCAAAAGGAGCAAAAACTCAATTATGCCACAATCTGAATCTTTTGATACCCGGTGACAAAAAGTGTTCGAGTGTTATGTCTTCCATAGACTCGGCCTTTAGGAAGTCTTTGGGAAGATACCGGTACATTATAAGCTTCTGATATCTTGTACAACGAATATCACATCTTAAGGCGGTTTGTTAATAATATAAGCTGTGCTGGGAGAGAAAGCTATGCAGATTAGACTGGCTAAGCAAACAGTAGTGAATTTAACGGAAAAAGCGGAAATATAATTGACGTCGCTCTAATCTTCCAGCCTCTAAGCCTCGCTTTTGATGTCAGTCAGATGGAACTTTAAAGAGAGCGCAGAGAAGAAGAAAGGTTTTGAATATAGAGTTTGCATGCTATGACAATTGTTGAAGCAGATCGAGGGACGACCAGACCAACAAACACCGATAAATTAAGACTTAAATTTAAAATCAAAGTCTTGACCTAATCGCCTAATGGTTATTTCAGCACATAGATAGACCCTGTATCAAGTGAGTGGAGGGACCCATTCGATTTCTCTGTTTATTTTGGTCGAAGATGTCCATGAGATTTTGGGAATAGATTCTGTTTACAAGCTGAAAGGGATAACGATCACTATATAATTGAATAAGAAAGCACCCGGAAAATCGCCAGATAACTTTGTTTGGCGTTGTTCAATAGTCACATATTCAAATTTTGTTTTTCCACTTACAGCTTTTCAATGGACAAGAACGCGCATTGGTGTAACTTGGTGGGTTCGTTTATTAGACTGACAAGTGACTCTATTATTTTAAACCGCATTTTGAGCAACATCACAGAGACGTCGCAAACCATATGATGGACACAACTAAATGTCGAATTACTATTGTGACCTATTTTCGACCTTTTAGTTTTCTGACCTTTAAAAAAAAACTCTCCATATAAATAATGACTGAACGTTTGTGCACTAAAAATTTTTCAACAAAATCTTAAAAAAACAAAGACAATCCTTTGTATAAAATATACAGAGCGAATGTAAAATGCAAATATTTCTACGGTCCGAAGCTTAAAATTTTGCATTTTTTCTTATTTTCTTAACATATCGCGATAATTGGATATATTACAGGAAAGGCAACATTTCCCACATTGCAGGCGTTTCTCGCTTCAAAGCGTTAAGTTGTACCGTGCTGTACAAAAACCGTGTTGTAAGAAGCTTTTTTACTTTTTAATTTAAACTAAATACAGAATAACTTATAATAACAATTTAAAGTTAGATGTAATATAAATCAATGCAATGGGTATCGTTTTGTATCGAAACCAAAGTCTAAGGTATAAAAATTATATGATGAAAATTTTGTTATGAAATTTTTTTCC
Organism: Glossina morsitans morsitans; assembly: GCA_001077435.1. NCBI lineage: Eukaryota > Metazoa > Arthropoda > Insecta > Diptera > Glossinidae > Glossina > Glossina morsitans. The sequence goes on from CCAG010005517.1 coordinate 28,884, forward strand.
AAAAGTACATACAAATGAAAAATTTAGTGAAATCGAGTAAGAAAAAAAAAAATATATAAAAGAAATTTTAAAAAGTCTGTCCGAGTGACCGAGTAGGCAAAGGATCGCGACTAACAACTCAATGGCCGTGGATTCAAATCTCAAGTGCGGTAGAGTTTTCAGCCAGGTCGATAGCCGCAAACGTTAGTGCTTTAAGACTTTGGTCTTAGAAATAATTTAATTTTAATTAAACCAATAACACAATAATAATAATATTAATATTCAAAGAATGATAAAATTAATTTTCATCAAAGATAAAAAAATAATTTTGTTCGGACGAAACTTCTTTTATTAATGGTAAAATGAAATAAAAAGCAAAAGTTATTTGAACAGAACGCATATTCAATTTTTGGAAATCGTGTTATATCGAAATTTTTTCATAATATTCGCATATTTTATACCGCATTGCATAGAAACCGTGCTTTAAAAGTATCGTGCACTTTACCAATTCGTTGGAGTGTGGCAGCAGGTCCTGTAACCATTTTTCCGATTACCAGGAAAGCTTGAGAGGATTGAATTTCACCCACAGAAGATATCAAAGAACACTGCATGTTACCGAATTAACATGTTTTTCTGCTTACTGGTTGTGCTCATTTTTTTATTGAAGATCGACGAAGAAGACTTAACGTTGAATTCTTCAGATTGTTACATACAAACTTAACCTTATTATTACACTGCCAAGTTTTAGCTGGGAGTGCAAAAAAGTCGTATAAATTAGAATTTAGAAATAAAATGAACCGCAACACGTTTACGGGGTTTAAAAAGCTTTCAATTACAGGAATTATATATTTTGTAGCCCTATACATGCTGCGAGAAGCGATTCATTGCGTCAGGCTTTCATTGACGCTAAGAAGAAATAAAACTTTTCAGCTCTGCACTAGTGGTGGTGAACTAACTAAAGGTCGTTATTATTTATTGTGGATGAGTTATGACTATCCGCCTTATTCTGAGCGGTCTTCTACTTGCTCCATGTTGTAACACCGTACCTTTTTTGTACCTCTGTTTATGATTTTCATAAACTAAGAAGCGTGTTTTAGTGCAAAATTGATTTTGAAGAATTTTATTGTTGTCACGTTTGCTTCGGAGCACGTTATTTGATACCAAGTAACTCAAACTTGGACAAACAAAACACAAGCACTAATAACGGTCGCTGATCAATGAAAGTGCCAAAATAATTAATTAATTCAGTGTTAAGGAGCGTAGCTAATACAACTTGGGTTAGAAGTTAGAAGTAAGTGCTCCACATAGTACAAAATACAACTTGGGAAATTAGAAGTTAGAAGTAAGTGCTCCACATAGTACAAAATACAACTTGGGAAATTAGAAGTTAGAAGTAGATGCTCCTTCATAATAAATTTCGCTAATGGTTGTTTAATATCTCTTGTTAGGTGCGGATGTATATAACACCCAGAAGGACTTGAGACATATGCACTTTTTATTGTGCCGACAAATCGCTTTCTAAATCTAAGCTTGTCTGATCGTCTATCCCTTTGTCTGTCTGCCCGTCTTGTTTCTTTTGCTCAACCTACAGGTCGCAATTTTTCAGAGATTTCGATGAAAATTGAATCGAAAAAACTGAAATTTTCATTTTTTGCAAGAAACTTAAGGGGTAACATCGTCCTAAATCGAAAAAAATGAAACTTTCGCCGTTTACCAACTACGTAAAGATCGAAAAAATTTTCTGTTGTAAGGGTAAATACCGACAGTGTGTTCGTTAACTTGACTAACTTACTTCATTTTACTTTTGTTACCTTAAGAATACGGTACTCAACTCACTTAGACCTTTAGACCTTTAGTCATTTCCATTGATATTGCGTGTGTGTGATCGTTTATTAACCACACAAAACTTGGACCAATTCGGTAATTGCAATATTTTACATCAATGGGTGTCTTCTACATATATCTATCTATATATATAGAATTCCTAGGTATATGTGACATACTTTACCTATACGGTTTTCTTCCAGATATTTGCTTACTAGACTGATAAAAGGACAAGTATTGCACGACGGGCTATTTATGCGCGTTTTCTTTACTTCTCGCGTTTATCACGATAACAAATTATAGTGGATGTCGGCGGATTCAAAAACAATATTCAGCACGGACCATACGTCTTATCTCCTATACGAGTTGCGGTCAAGAGCGTTTTTCTGGAAACGGAAAATTATGAAAAATCGAAGTGGTAACACGAATTAGTTCACGTCCTACTTTCGATCATTCTTCGATTCAGAAAGAATCTTATATTCGAAATAAACATTCCTATATCGAATAACTTATCATATCCCTTACATTGAATTCCTAGGCTACTAGGAATATAGGTTATAAAATGCAATGCTACTTGTAAACGAAGTGTGGGACCAAAACGAATTTATGACTTTGGTCCTCAAAGTTGTAATAGTTGGAATTAAAAATTCTCATCATTCTTTCGAAATAAACGCTTTCTTTGCTAAAAGAAAAAGAAAAGAAAAACAAAACGCCAAGTCATTATTTCTACA
>CCAG010005519.1:0-90082 GCA_001077435.1 Glossina morsitans morsitans
TCAAAAACAATATTCAGCACGGACCATACGTCTTATCTCCTATACGAGTTGCGGTCAAGAGCGTTTTTCTGGAAACGGAAAATTATGAAAAATCGAAGTGGTAACACGAATTAGTTCACGTCCTACTTTCGATCATTCTTCGATTCAGAAAGAATCTTATATTCGAAATAAACATTCCTATATCGAATAACTTATCATATCCCTTACATTGAATTCCTAGGCTACTAGGAATATAGGTTATAAAATGCAATGCTACTTGTAAACGAAGTGTGGGACCAAAACGAATTTATGACTTTGGTCCTCAAAGTTGTAATAGTTGGAATTAAAAATTCTCATCATTCTTTCGAAATAAACGCTTTCTTTGCTAAAAGAAAAAGAAAAGAAAAACAAAACGCCAAGTCATTATTTCTACACTTAATACGTTGGAAATGCCGGGGAATTACAAATAAATGGGGGCAAAAGGAAAGTTAATTAAATACCTTAACGTATTTAAGGGAACATTTGAAGCCCTCTAAATATCTTTTATATGGAAATGATTACAAAAAGATATGCACACATATATATATATATATATATATACATTTGCAAATTCGTTGCCGAATTACGAGGACAAGGTGGCAAACCGCACACATTTAAGGCTTAATTAAAATTTTCTGCATCTATGATGCCAGCAATTATCATATTTTATTGTTATTATGTTACACAGAAAATTAATTGCAAATTTTGTTAAAACAGATAAAATATGAACGCATGTGTATATGCACTTATATATGTATATATATATATATATGCATGCCTAATTGTAAATATTATAGGATTTAATAAGATTTAATTAAATAACTATTGATTAAATTTACAAAAATTATTATAATTAACCAACAGATTTAACTAAGCCTATTAAAATCTATTGTAACCATACAGGAAGTTCTTTAAAAATATTTTACCTTTTATATAAATATGTACTTGAAAGGAAATTTTCTAAGCAAAGCTCTATATATGTACACTCGGTTTATATATGAGTATATTATAGATGCATATGCATACTATTAGACTGACCACAATGCCTTAATAGATTAGATGCGAATGAATTCTGTGCAGAGATAATTTTTTTAACCAATAATTAACCACCTAATCTGATAACGTTGCGGCAAGAAAGTCGTATTTTAAAACATTTTGTTACGCAAGGTAACGCCTTTAATGAAAGGTAAACCATAAAATGGTTGCATTAATTATGGCCATTTTCTCACTTAAAAAAGGCATTCATTGAGAAAAATTAATACAATTTCTATAGTAATCGAAATATTTTCCATCATTTTCGACATCTCTTTCCCATCTTCCGGCAACAAGGCGACATCGTGTCGGAAGAACGATATTGGTTGCGAGCAATTTTCACATTTCTTCAACTTTGCGGAACCGCGTGCCACACGAAACCATGCTGTCAAAATCATCGAATTTAATCTGCCACTCCCCATGTCTTTCTCATTTTTACCTGGAAAAGCCGCTGGACAAAATAAACGAAAACACCTAATATTATGCATTGGAGAATCAATGCGAAGCGAAAGGTTCACTTTTTAAATTTGTGAACACCAACGTAAAACCCTGCTGCAACGTGAAAAACTGCAAGTTTTGTTTCACGGAAAGAAGAGAAATAGTATTAAACCTAATCGAGCCATGTTTTTTTATAAAGAATTCTATCACCAGGTGAGCCTTAGTCAGTCATGAAAATCTTGAGTATAATGAAAACGTAACTGTTTTTGTTTATAGTTTGCGAGGTATAAACAACTATGAATGATTATACACAGGTTATATATATATTTTGATTTGGAATTAGGTGAAAAAAGAAACGCCTTCAAAAGGTGAAAGAAAATTGTATTTGTTGATGCAAGTTCTGCATAAGCTTGATTGCACTTCATGGCTCTTATGACACAGCGAGTACTGTTCTGAAATGGTATCCCCAATTCGTCAACGAATCTCTGTCCTAAATTTTGTTCCCGAGTGAGTCCTACCTACAGTAATAGGAATCGTTAGGAACACGAAAATGGTTAATGGGAAAATGGACATCATAAGTGACTAAAACTTTTTTCTTGAAATTTCTTGAAATACACGATGAAATAATCAAAACAGCGTGATTGTCATCTTGACTACGCATCAAAGCGGCCTCAAAGACTCACCCTAGCAAAAATAGGGTTGATCCTAAGACCACAAAAAAGCAAGACGCTCTCACAGTGTCTATTATTTAATAGACTTGCTTAAAAATGGAACATATGAGGCTTGAGAAATATGTCATCTCTTACTAAACATACATATTAGAAACACTTCTTAATCGACTTAATTTCTTTTTCTTCTTGTACCTGTTAGTCAGTCTACAAAACACAGTTTTTAAGGCGTCTAGTGGCATTTTTATGGCATCTAATACTTTGACATGTTTTAACCCAAAACGTAGTCCGGTCGGAAATGCTTCGAATTGATTAACTTCAACGTTCACTTATAAAACCTTATAATATAATATTAAGGTTATATAATATTAACGCTTTTTTGTTTGAAATATGGTAGACTTAGGGGTATAGATCGCATAACGATCGACGGCAACATTTTAATTTATTTTTGTCTAAATTCATGCAAGAAGGTATTTATGTATAGAGGCGAGATTAGTTTTCAAATACCTGTTTGTTTTCATTGATATACGTTGTGCTGATAAGTAAATCGAAGGTATTCCTACTTTCTACTTCGCTCTCACTAGTTACAACTTCCGTACGTTGCTACTTCTAGTTCCACTTACATTACATTAAAAGCAAACGTATGCGTTGAGTAAGCTATCCAGAGCTGAATTCAAATGATTTCCTGAATCGGTTAAAAACCAGCCTGTGCCATCTGCTGATATCAAGTTTGCAGATATTTCGTGACATGTGTTGTGTCTCACGCATAAATCCTATCGAAAACCGATTCGATAACATTCTTCTTACAATCATTCCGCATATAATGCCTTATCTTAATCTTACTTACAAAGTATAAAATCATCATGCGTTTAAAACGGCGATGATCGGAAAGAAGTGGGGAAAGAGAAAGAGATGAAAGAAGTGGGGAAAGAGAAAGAGATGAATGAAGTAAGTGTAAGTACTTTGTCAACTGAGCCGAACTCTTATCTATCCGGCGATGCGGTATGTTATCGTCAGGCTAAATTTGGACACTTGTCACACCCACACAACTATTAAGTATGTGCGGATATTAAGTTTGTGCGGATTTAAAGGACTTGAGATAGATCTCCGTTTTATTATATCGATCGATTCAGTATCACTTTTTGCACTCATCTACGCTTGTGTACCACTCTGCCCATCTCTTTGTCTGTCTGCCACTTTTTCTTGTGTTCAACCTACAGGCCATAATATTCGAGATCTTTTTTAGGAAATTTGATACAACGAGGTGTTCTGACGCAGAGACGAAGTCTATTAAAAATGGTTCGGATTGCATCACTGTTTCGATTACTTTCCATATAACGCCTTTTTTTAAAATGTCGTTGTATCCATAACTGGGGTAGGGTAGTGTAAGATGCTTAATGGTAGACCATAGCTCACTACAGTCATTTCACTTGTTTTCTTATGAAGAGTTAACCTGCGTACGGCAATATGGTGTAATTTTTGTAAATGAAATATTGCATTGTAGATAATGAGAACCCTCTTGCCCGTCTATAGCGTTCGAACTTCCATTTAGACCAAAAAGACTTTCATTCATTCGGACATAATGTAGCTAACTAACATGTATTTTCTCTTTAAAATCGAAAACATTGATGGTTAAGTGGTAGTTTAGGAAAGATTCATTAAATGCTGGTATTTGTTCTTAACTGTTTTACAAGGGTTTTAGATGGAATAGAATCAATGATGAGGTAGCGTCGTAATTACAAATGCTTCAATCTGCCGCTAATTTGCTTTGTGTGTATGAAATGCATGAAATTTTTTTTTTTAGAAAACAACGAAACGATGTCAAGTTCTTGCTTCAACTCTCCTCGTTATTATCCACAAACACTAACACGCACAGATATTGGCCTAGAGTTGTGCCAATTGCTACCAGAATAGTTTTATAATTTTATCGATCGACCTATTAGAAAATGCATCAATACAACAAAAAAAAAAAAAAAAAAAAAACGCACACATACCCATATACAAATACATACATGTAGCATACTTAAACGAGAGAGTGACAACGAACAAAATCAATGTCCTAACAGATATACTTGATGGGAAAAAACGGTAGAACAACAAAAATTGCAGAGAAAGACATCGATGGCATTGTGTATGATAATAGGCTTGCATATGTATGTGCATTAAATGAAAGTGTTGTATATTTATACTTAAAAGCCCATCTCTATTATTGTTCCCTTTGCTATCTTATTTCACAGTATGTTCCCTTTGCCTGTAAGCACATATAAAATTTAATAGAACCATGACCAGAACATTGGCTCGTCGATGTTTTGCTGCTAAAAATGCCAATTTCTGTTTATTTGATTTAAAATTAAAAGTCAGTACAGTACACAACACATACATACACATACACATGTACATGTTTACAATGCGTTGGGTTTATCTTGTAATTGCTTTCCACAAAACCAGTTCAATTCAGTTCATTACAATTGTCCCTGTTGTTATACTTTAAACATAATCAGAAGAGTATATAAGCTGCCTTATAACAGAGATGGGCAAGTGACCTATGCGCCTACTATAGAAACCGTGATTTAATTTTGTTAGTTTTTGTTAAGCTTCTTTCACATATGCCAATACTTTTAACAATGGAATTACCGAGTACGTGATTTTAATCCTTTTTGATTTTCGATCTTCAAAGAAATGATTACAAGGCATGTTTTGGGAGGAAAGACCTTGAAATACCTACAATTCGTTTTTCCCTACTTAGTCTAGTCTAGTTTGCGAGGTAGCAATGATATATATATCGGTTTCTTCTTTTTTTTTTCTCGACTAGGCACAGCCGCAAAAAAGAAGCTACAAAGCGTAAAGTTAGCAAAAACATTTCTTCATCAATTAGGAATGTGAAGTTAAAAAGTGGACATAATCTCCCTATACTTATGGCCACATTGTAATAAAAAACTGAAACAAAATCGAGGAAACCTCTGACATTTTTTTTATATTTTCATCTATAACTTTGGATCTCGTGGAGATATTTTCGAAAACCTGTGAGCTAAACATTCGTTAGGATGTTCAGTCCAAAATGGTCCCGATAGGTTTACTAATTAGGCCATAATTAACGATAATATTTTAATCCCAACTCATTTCTTATTCACTTTCAATCCATTCACACACACGTTAAGCATGTTCTCCACCCAATTACAAACAAATTGAAAATGGGTTTGAAATAAATTCGGATTAATATTTTTGCGTTAATTTGCGGACGTCGTGGTAACCCGAATCGGACAATCCCCCGACCGAAGATAAAGGTGACTTTGACCACTTGATTACTTGTGTAATAGGTTTTTCGAAATGCCTTTACGCGAAAGCAAAAGTTATAAACGAAAGTATGGGAAACTCGGTAATTTTTTCGAAATTGGCTTAGTTGTTGTTCTGTTGTGCTCTTAGTCGACTGCGGAAAGCTAATGCCAAATTTTGTTCTTCTTGTCTTAAAATCTGCGGTTATGGCATGTCTTTTGGTAGAAGTAGGTAAATGCGAGACGTGGGCAGTTCTAGTGTTAAAGCTTTAACAGTTTTCCCTGTTTTCCTTTCTTTTGTAATTTGATGATTTTCATATTTTCGACAACAACGACATCTTCGAGTCGCATATAAGAGCTCACTTAACCATTACTAGTTAACAATTTGAGTATGCAAAGTATGTTTTAATTCTATATAAATGAGGTTAATAGTGCTATACCATCATCCCCCTGTGCGTCAGAAATGTTGTTGAAAATTCCATACTAAAGTCATTTAATTTAATGATAGCTTGGTTTGTTTTTCAGCGAACTTATGTAAAACACATTCTAATTAACTAAAGCAATTCCCTACAAAATTCTTTGTCAATCGATTAATTTAACCGGTCCGCTCACAAAACAATACACTTAAGCTTCTATTAATTTTTGTATCAAACGCAATACCAAACATGATCACGTCTTATAAGCAAAGAATTTCAATTGTCTTAGTCAAAAGCCCAAAGAGAAGAATTGTTTCAAATTAATTTCAAATGACTTTGAATTAAGCAAAAGGCTTATAACGAATTTTTAAATTCACTTCTTCTCCGATTATATACTCGCACGTAAGAACATGCGAAATAATGTGTAGATTTCCAATATAAAGCCTACACGAGACTTTCGATTTGTCTGAATTTTTTTGTATACAGCCTTGGGAAAGACTACGTTGAATATATTCAGCTAGGATGGATCTGTTACTCAAAGTACTAAACAGATGGCTTCTCGTAACCACTTTACTATTGCTGCTGTGACCGTGAACTACTGTCGCAGAAACTGAAACGAGATTTCATGGAATGATGGGTTGCACCATTTGCATACGAAATACGAATCTGCCAACAAGTTTGGCGATTTGTTCATAACAACTTTGAAATTTTTGCAAATATTTGCAGAAAATTCCTTAACGATTTTCATAGATGGTAGAAGTATGCATTGTTTGGCTTTGCTGTCTTTTTTATAATTATGTTAATAATAGGAATTTACTTAAGCATGTCGTAAGTCAACATAGAAAACGATTTATTTATATAGCTTTGGATGCACGATTAATACATCAAATGTGAACTTAAGGTTTATGTTCTAGTTATGCGGCCTTATCAGTCAGTAAGTGTCGGTACTGATACGTAAATTTTGTCTCTAACGAAAACCTCATATTATATTTTTTAAGTATCGGCCCTCAAATAATGCCTGCCAAAGTTTCATGTCATTTCAAAAAATGGAAAAGTCGGAATTCCTTGCGTTAATTAAAGAATACTTTTCACTGGGAAAACTATCGTTTACACTCAGTGCGAGCTTGCAAAGTGTTACACAAACTTATTGTCATCAAAAATAACAATTTGTTGGTGGTTTGCTAATCACAAAAAAGAGTGTAAGTGTAGTGTAAGTCCAGTGAGCGCCCAAAAGGGACGTTTATACCAAAAAACGCAAACAAGTTAGAAGATTGTGTTCGGCTGTAACCGAATCCCTTATGCCCACCTACTTATGCGAAGGCTAAAAAACTTGAGAAACTAAATTTTCATACTATATAACAGGAAGCGGTCGTGGCTATTTTTCCTCATCTTTGTAGAATATACGCGGAAATGTTTATCTTGCATCTGTTGTAGTTTATAAGCAACTAGTAAAAACCTACAAAGCGATGTGTGTTCTTTGACCGATTTAATCCAGTTTGAATGCCAATTTGTCCGCATGAATTTTCAATCTTTCTGCCAAATTTGCTATCTTCATATCTGCAAATGAAAATATGTTTACCACCGATGTTGCAAAGACAGACAGAAGGATGGATAGTCATACTTAAACTACCTTAGAGTTTGATACTGATCAAGATCTTAGAAGCTTCCTTGGGGGATATTGCAAACGTTTCGACAAAATGAATGTGACCCGATCCTACGGTTGTGGAATAAGTTGCCCTTAAATTTATTACGACTTGAGTTAGTTCTGCTTACTTTGCTCCCCTACCAGCTTTTTTGTTTCATAACGTTGCTTGCGTTCTCTCAGCGAAGCTGTAAATAGTAGCAAGATTTTTTTTCAATTTCGTTGTGGATTGAAAATATTAGATGAGAAATTGAACTTATCGTACCTGCCGACTTGCAAAATTGTTGAATGGAAATGTGGACTAAATCTGTGGTCGATCATTATTTTGAGTAACTGTTGGACAGAATTCTATTAATACACTTACTGCCGAGAATTGGTTATTTAGTTTACTTTTCTTCAAGAGAACTCTTGGCATCTGTGGGAGGAAAGTTAGGCATCAGTGTTTGAATTGCTTGCTGAATTCGCTCACGGTGCTAAAAGCAATTTTCGAATTACATCTAAATTCTTCCTAGTCGGGAACATTGGTTCGCACTTTCAGATATCTGCAGATCCCTCAAGAATTTCCTTTGCCCCAGAACATCTCCGAACGGTGCTTATTATTATGGATCAGTGAAGGAAATCGACACTAAAAAAAGATCGCTTTAAAAAACCGTGCTGCTGCTTTTATTCGATTGCTAGCGAAAGCGGTCGTCGCTGCGCAAAATGTGTCCTCATATAAACAAATACGGTTTTCAGTATGCGCACTACGTCAGCTGTCGATTTTGTCTATCTAATCTACCTTACCAGAAATGTTTTACGCTGTCATAGAAATATAAAAATACCATAACTCACCATTGGAACGATAACCTTAAAGCGTGCGTAAGAATAGAACGTTACGGCACATAATATGAGATTTTCAAGTCTTATCGATTTACTTATTATCAGAACAGGTATGAAAAAGTTAGCGCAAGCTTACTTTCAGTTAGCAATCTCCAAAGGAGATTGAAAATAGTTTCGTTAGATAATCGGATGCGGACGTAATGAGCATATGCTTACTTTATTTACTGTATTTACTCTATTTGCAGATTGCTTTCAAGAACGCATTGAATCTACAGACAAATCAGCGTACAACTAAATATACTTTTGTATTTAAGAGAAATCACTTTGCAAAAGTTTCACTTACTTTCCTTATAAAATGGGGAAAGGTTACAAAAAAGTCGACCATTGTTAGCGAAATTTTTGCAATATGACTCCTTTTGCTAAGCATTCAATACGAAAACAACAAACTCGTGTTAAAATTTCTACATAAGCATTTTCACATGTGTTGTAAACTTCAAAGTACTAAGTAAGCGCAGGTTCACACTAATCCCTCCCTTTACATGGAAGATAATCTCCTCCGTGCGAATTTATTGAATACAAAGTAAGAATGACACGCCTGCCAAAGCGGTCAGCTAGAAGTTCAATGGTGGAGGACATAGAAACAATTATTCAAATAATTTGTAAAATGAAAAATATAACGTAAAGGAAACCTCGCATGCGGCCGTCTGAGGTCGCTAATCTCCAAAACACGTAGTGGTGTAAAACGTGGGATAAGTGTGTATTGGGAAAGTAAACAAACAAAAAAACTCTAATCTTTTATTTGGTAATGAAATGTAATAAGTTAACAACAACAAATAGAGAAAATAACTCATGTTGAAGCTCTGAGCTGCATCACCCAGTAAATAGAATTTTGCTGTGAGCATTAACGACGCCGGTTTGTATAATATTTAAAAAAAAAATATCCGTTTATTCTCTTTATTGGAAATTCCACAAACCGCACAACTAAGACAACTATACAACTAAAACAAGTCAAAATTCGTAGATTGATTAATAATAGTATGCGTAGAAATCTTCATCATATTTTAGATCGCTTCCGCCATTCGAAGTTTCTTGTTCTTCAACAGATAAGTTCGACTTGCTGCTGCTATCAGCTCCCAAGCGTTCAATAAAGTTCTTGTTTACGTTCTCTTTATTGCCTTCCGTATTCTTAGAGATCATATCGTCTACCTGAGCCGTACTTTTTACGTGGATTGGTTTATTATTATTACCTTTCTTACCTTTCCAAACCATAACTTGGCCATTTTCACAAACTACATTGCAAAATCCGTAATGTTTTAATTTGGTCTTTGCATAGTGAAATAATGTGTTGGTATAATCGTCTCTATACTCACGAATTATTACCGAACCATATTCGGGATGATTCTTCACTTTACCCCTATTATTGAGTAAATTGGTCTTTAATCGTGAACATTTAAATTGTACCAATAAAGAGACCATATTTGCTAAGCGATATTTCACATTATGGTTTTCCAGAAGACGTACATCATGTATATCATGCGCAGAAAGTTGCACATCAATTGTGGAAGCAAAGCCTATAATCATGTTGACTAAAGGATAGCGGATGTGACGCGTAGGGAAACGTTTTAAAACAACACTAGTTACATGAGTAACATCTTGGGCGATTGTTTCTTTTCCAGCAGGCATCGCCTTTTCTTGTGCCGTCTGATGCGATTTTTGAATATTGTTAGCAATAGTTGGCGATGGTTCCATTTTAGTGGCACCAAACTGATCGACTAAAGTTTGTAGTTTCATTTTATCGACAGATAGTTGAAGCGAAATCGATATTTCCTTTTGCAATTCTGCAGTGATATGTCCCAGCTTTTGCTCCATTATTGCTAGTTTTTGTTTCAATATCGAATCAGATCCGCTTACTGATGTTTCCACACCGGACGTGGTATCTTTAAGTGTAGAAATTTCCAACATTCTTAGTCGAATTTCTCTGTTTTTCCCTTCAATTTGCAATGACAAATATTCGTTCTTTTCCGTCAAATCTCTAATACTATTCTCGGCCTCAGTATATTGTTTTTGTAAGGCCAGAAAATTCGTCTCACTATCTTTGAGTTTGGAAAGTTCGCTATTTAACTGTCGAATCTCTTCCTGAGCAGTAATGTACTGCTCCATTGATTCGTCATGCAATTTATCAATTTCAGTTTCACAGCTTTGCAGTTTAGCTTTCAGTTCGTTTACCTTTGATTCCTCAAGTGCATCCTCGTCGAAGTTCAGGTACAGTTTTTGCATATTCGCATATTGAGCACGACATATCGGACACTCGGCCGATCTGTAATTAAAAAACGCATAATGCATGGATTAATTCATCTGGTCATTATAATTCCAGTTTACCTTCCTCGCCAACTCTGAAGACAGCCATGATGAAATACGTGGCCGCAACTAGTATTGTAAATAATGTCCGTTGCTTTGAAAATTTCCGTACATATTGTGCACGAAATAACTGACGTTGCTGACATTGCAAATAAATAAATTTCTTTTTTTTTGTCTTATTAATAAAGAGTTTCTACACAAGAGCTGGCGAATCCCTTGAGTTATGCTAAACAGTTTTGCGCAAAAATAACTGGTAGTTTCCCTTCTTATGCTCAACGAATGAACGATTTTATTGAATTAAATGTTACTCCAATGTGTCAAATACACGAATGCGAGTAGAGTTGCCGTTGTTCGTATAAATAAATGATATTTTGTATTTATAAAGCAGTACAACCAGATATCGAAGGTAAGGGTAAGCCATTTATAGAGCCATTTAAACAATTAAATTTGATTAAACCAATTGGACTCAACGCCATAATAGGATTTAGGTGGAGCCACAAAAATATTTCTCGTGTCAGCAAGGTTTTCAGGGCGCAGTTATTTTCTTTAACCAAGCTTCGTCGGGATAGCAAACAAGTCATATGGTTTTTTATGTCAACAAGCAAATTAAAATATGTGCAGCATATTTTTGAATTGATTGATACGGGAAGAGAAAATCGTCAAATTCAATGAATACAATTTAAAATTCAATTAGGAATGAATTATTTTGATAAACTTGGAAAAATAAATATTTTAACTGCTGGTCGCTTAAAGCAACGTGAGTATCTTTAACAATTTATTATTATTTAAGAAGTTGTTGTCAAATAAAAAAACGCAATTTTATTGGAAACGTATATATGTATATCCGAAGGCAAGCCTTAAATAGAATTAATAAAATGTTTACAATAATTATCGTATATTAAAAGCTAATAATACTTTTTCATTAAGAAACCCACTTGACTATATTTAAAAATAGAAGAATCAAACCAGTTGCTGATGTCAAAAGAACAACGTTTATACTCTTGCTTTCTGCAGACATTTGTTAAACATGCCTTTAGATTTTTTGTTAAATGAAACTACACGTCATACAATGTTTTTTCATTTATATTTTCTTACACGCTTAATTAACATGAACCATTTATCTTTAAAATTTGGTTTAAAATACATACTAAACTTTGTTTCTTATGTTTTCTTCCATCATCGTCTTTCGTTTCTCATTTTAAATCTAGACTAATTTGCAAATACATTTAATATTGTTTTTCTCTTTTTATGAGAAAGAGATTCGAATAAAGCGTAGTAAGCACTCAAAACAAGCCGATCGCCTCAGATGTTAGTGCTTTAAGACTTTAGTTTTGGATTTTATTAATTAATGATTATATTTTCGACAGCAATTTATCTCAACTAAAATTAATCTAATCGAAATTTGATAAAGGCCTAAACAGCAAAGGCTGGTCAAAATCAGTTTGTGGGATAAGCTGGCACAACAGACCTACATTGCTCGCCATGTTACCTTATGGAACTCAGCGAGAAGGAAAACCTTTTATATGTTCTCAATTTTCAATCCAATTCGTAATAAATCGTGGTGTAAGGTGGTGAGGTTGACATTGACTCAACAGTTATTAAGATACTTAGTTGGCTGAATATTGGCCACATATATGACCCTTTCTACTACTTGGCACTACTCCTTTTGATAGATGTGGTGCACAATGCTCAACATTGTTATCCACTATTGCGCTAGTTTCGAAATTTTATAGGAGCAAATGTGGTTGTTTCATACATAAGGCTCTTGGTTGTCTGTACATAAGGCTCTTAACATTGGATACCTCAAGCAACTAACTATGTTTTTGAGGAAAACTAAAATAATCGATATAATTTAATTTATCGAATTAATCTTTCCTCCGAAGATCTTGGCAAAACATGTAAATCTTTTCCTTAATGCCTTACTCTTTAAAAAAAAAATATATATAAATAAATAAACCATTTCAGGTATCTTTTACCATACCCAGCCATATCCGACTCTCTTTCAGTAAGCCTTTTTCAAGACGCGTAAATATTGGGAACACAGATTAGTTCAGTCCCGTTTGGCAAGAGAAATTGTAATTAGTACTGTAAGGTATAGGATAAAACTCTAATTTCTTCATATGAAAGTATTGTTTTTCACCTACACGCCACTCTGTACATTGTCACACTACTGAAGCGTACATACGGCCTTTGAGTAGATGTAGCTTTGTGCCAAAGAAATGAAAATTGCGGGATCCCTGAATAATGCAAAGGATGCCACGGCTAAATCCTTACAACGAATGAGCAGTGAACGAAAGCTTAATCATTATAGAAAGTATGCGAAAAGGCTGAACATCCTTGATGGTCCCGTTTGAGGAGGTCAGTTTGTTTCAGTCAAATGAAATCTAAGTTCAGTAACTGTTGCTATATACCAAACATTATAACATCGCGAATTTTCAGTACGAAGGAATTCGGGTCCATATAGCAAAACTCGCTCAGGAAATCTGAAATGCCCTACCCTTCCCTCTGTTATCAGCAAATATTACTCCTACCGATTAAGGTAGGTTTCAATACATGGCTTATTGTTTGTTCGGACAGTATTGCGATTCTTATGACGACATCCAAATATTGGTTCTTTTTGGAGATGGAATTCGAAACTTGTCGGGAGGATGGCGAACAATTGTAGCTAACAGCACTATGGACAATACTTTGAATAAAATAAATTGTACAAACTTCCCTTAATAAAGCTGCAAAGTTGCAAAAATAACCTGAAAACTTATTTGTACACAAAATATGAAAAAACCCAAAGCTCTCTAAAGCCCAGACGAAGAAGATTGTATTGGATGTAAAACGGTCTGTCGAAAACATTGGCAATATTGCTTTTTGTTCGCCAATCGAACCCGAATAAAAAAAATCTTTGCTCTTGATGCAAGTTAATTAATCAAAACTTTTTTATTTAATAAATTTTTTACAACACTTAGATAAGCGTATGTTGCAGCACATAAACAAAATCTACTCAAAAATATTATTAGCACAATAAAAGGTGGGTCTGTCTCAAGTGCTTCTAGGTGTTGCACATCCGCACAAATCTAATATACCCTTGCACATGACACCCTACACCACTTGTGGTGTATAACTAATTTATTAAATTACATGAAAAAAGTCCCAATAAGTTAGATGGGATTTCAATTGCAATACTGTTTGTGCACATATATATAGAAATCGGCTTCAATTAGTTACTAGAACCATTGAAAAGCCAATCTATAATATAATTTGTAACGCAAGTGGTGTTTTGTTCGCAAGTACATTTTCACTGAAATCTCTTGAAGCATATGGCAAACGAGAAAATTTAGAATCCTTCGCGGGCAGCAAGAAGAGTTGATTTGATAGAACCTAAAGGCTCCGCTATTGCGATTCATTCAGATTTTTACAACGGACTCTGAACGCACTCAAAAGCTCGTAAATATATCTAGACTGATTAAGCTTTATGAAGATAAAGTTCCCAGAGGCACGATTCAGGACGTTAACGCTTATCTCACCAAGTAATATCGACGAATTGATGGTACCATTTATGAACTTAATTAGGAAGGAAACACAAAGAATAAATCCACGTTTCGCAAGTGATAGTGGGGCTAACAGAAGCAATCTATTTTCATAAGGAGGCAAAGAGACAAGTGGATCCCAAACCGAATTCCTAAGGGCAAAAATTGTTTTGTGAATTGACTCTATTTACACCGGAGACATATTTAAATATTGGTCTCACTAATCTGAGGTTAAGCTGCCGTTCAAATAATCCTAGTGCCGGCCTAGCTTTCCTTAAAGAGAGCTCAATGTGCAGATTAAAACGTAATCTTTGAGCGAATAGAACCACTAAATCCATGAACGAATCCAATTTGTGTGAATCGCTGAAATATTCAGTAGTGCGCGAATTCGTCCTTGAGAAAAAAAGCTTCTTGCATTTTTTTTAAATTTAATATAATAAAATTTAATGAGTGTCACGCGACCAAATTATTTAAATCAGTATGACGCTGGTACAAGTGCGATTCCCAGGAAAAGGAAGAAAACAATTTAACAACGTCACCGTACGTTGAGATATGGCTCGATTTAATAAACCGAAAGGAGAGCATTGAGGTAGGGATAGAGTGAATAAACAACAATGTTAAGTTAAGATGTTAAGTTTTTACGGTATAAGGCTTACATGTCCTGCTTTTTGATATCTTACGAGTAATTTCAAATGTTACCTCTTCCAAGTTCTATCACTTGTTACGTTTGTTTGAATAAATAAATAGATGAAAACTAACGATAATGAATGTAATTCTCTTCCCTAGTTCTTATTCTTCCCACCTCTTTACAATTATCTCTCATTGCATTTTACATGCAAATGTAGATATTTCTCGAAAAGATTTCATCCGGATACCAGTAGCGTCCTCCATGGAAATAAACAAACAATAGATTAACTAATTTATCTCTCTATCTCCAAATTACTTAATGTTTTTAGTAATTCTTAATGTTCGTAAAGTTACACAAGTAATTAATTAAGAATAAACCTAAATGATGTTACAACATAAATACATAAACAAAAAATAATAAGGAAAAAATGAAGTATAAATATAAACGACCTACTAACAGAAAAGTAATTTTTAAATTTAATCATTGGTTCCCGAATTTTGTTAAATGAAGGAAAGTCTAACGAGCATACGAAACAAACTGAACAAATAATATTAATATAAATGCAATAAAGAAGAAAAATCTTTGTTTTTATGGTTCCACTGGTCTCTTTTTTGCTCCTGAATAGAAATTATTTGAATTAACGTCAAATTTTTGATGTAAATGTGCAAATGTTAAGAATTACTTTGGCAGACTTTTCATTCAAGTTATTGATCCTTCCCGTTCCCTGAGGAAAGGTGCCTTGTCTTCGTTCCATTCATAATATGCAGAGAAAATAAGTAAAAACGCTATAGTGGGACACGGCTGAAAATAAGTAAAAACGCTATAGTGGGACACGACAATTAACTTAGTCGACCTCTTTCGCGATGTAGTGGTATACTTGTCAAACAAAGAGTAGGTGCAATACGACACTAGGTGAATGAATGAATGAAACGATAAAGTGACAAAAATATTTTCTAAAATACATTATGACGCGAATATTCGTCATACGCAGTTAACTGGTTAATACATCTGTTCATATAACGACTTTCCAAAATAAGGCTTTATTTGAAGAGTGCTCTGAAAAGTGATCCAATCCGCATTATTTTTAAAAGCGTCAGTCCTTGGGTCAAGATACGATCAATATCTGAAAATATCTCAGAAAGAGATTGTCTGTCGATCGAGATAATAAAAGACGGGTCTATTTCAAAGCTTTCTGGTTATTGCATACGTCCGCAAAAACTTAATACACTCTTATATATGAAGTGACAAGTGGTGTAGGGTATAACAATTAATTCATTGATTTACATTTGGATGTGATTTCAATTTGTGGGAAAGTAAAAACAGCTGCATCGACGAATAAAGCCCGGTCACTATATGCACTTTAATTTTCTTAATTGCATTAAGAACTCGTCATATTTTTTCTTATTTACATTGTGAATGTATGGGTGGGAGAAATGATCAAAAAATTACATTTTCCTTGAGGCACACATGAACAATGTTGCATGTATTGACTATCATGCGTAATTAATATTTATATATATCCTGCAGATGTAATACATAATTAATTATCAATAACAAAATTCAAAAATAAATATTTGACATTTCCACTCACCTTCCAAGGTTAGAAAAATATGCACCAGAAAGTCATAAGATATGTTTGGCGTAACTGCATGTCCTTGCATTTGCCAGCTCATACATACGTTTATCCTTTGCAGGCATATACTAAATCTCCAAAGTTCAAATGGAAAATTTTCCGTGTCCACCGGATTCAGTGGCACGCATCAAGTTTGGAAGAAAAATTCGTACTTTTTACAGGGCAGCAGCCGACAAGAAGGTTGAAACAATTCGAAAAAAAAAAACTAATATGGAAGTTATATTCGCCGGGAGCTGAATCTCGCGTACCCACCGCTATGCTTTTCGCATCCTACGCTCCAAGTTCTTTTATTTGATACCCATATCGCTGATGTTATTAAGAAAAATTTAATCCCGGTGTCCATCGCATTCATTTTAAAATTACCTCCACTTTTGGGCAGATAATATATCTCCATTTGAGGAGTGTTCAAAATAGTTTTAACCATTCCGTCCTGTTTGCCTTGTATAACAAAATCTCAAAAGGGCCGATTGTTTCCACTTTGACACGTAAAGAGTAGATTGTTTCGTAAAGTAAATCTGCGAAATTTCAGGGTTCTAACTTTAATAATTTCCGAGTAACGAGCAAAAATCCAAAAACTTTTGTTAAAAAAAAATGAGCTATGTTCAGTTCACGCTCCATTGCGCGCTTTTGCTTTGACCGATTTGGCCCATTTTTAATACTAACCTGCGTGCAGAAACTTCCAATGTTTCTGTCAAATTAGAAGTGGATATCTTCATCTGTGCGACCAGGACAATGCCAACAACACACACCTCACATACACACAGGCACAAAGATGGACGGACATGGCTAAACCAGCTCAGAATTTCACGCTGATCATGAATACCTTATAGGGTTTCTGAAGCTTCCTTTTGGGTTTAAGATATATTTTGGAAATGAAAGGGCTGACTGTGTACCCAAGAGGAGAGTTTATGGGGCCCATGATAGTCCTTTCTGTTGCGCACCAAGACGCTACATTGAGAGGCTGGCATCGCAATGTGAACAGAAAAAATTGGAATACCATTGGAAGTAAAGCGTAGAATAACAGCAAGCAAAAAGCTTTACAAAATCTTCCGGTGTAGAGCATAAACTACTGGAGCAGGGAAGGAGCGACATACATTTGGTCACCGGCTTTTTCGCGGATCTTAATTTCCCCTTTCGCGTGAAATATGGGTATCTCTGATACCGAATCATGCAGATTCTGCCAAAGGAATCGAAACGTCCTGTCATATCCTACGTGGTTGGTGAAGACTTCATGACGCCAGATAGAGTAGAGTATGCTGCATCGAACCAAAGAAGATGGCGGCATTCATAAGAATCCTAAAACCGGGGGGTTTGCAGCATGAGTGAATAGAATAGATCCTTCGGATCATAGTGTACTACGGCTTCCAAATTTTTGGCTTCATTGTTGAGAATTCCAAACTTCTGGCAACATCGCTACGATCCCCGAGCCCGATTATTTGGGAATTGAATATTTGCTTATGTTTACTTTCGGGTTGAGCTCCTTTTTACTAGGCACCTATCTAATGATACACTATGAAAATATGTCCAGTGTGTCCACAGTGTCAAACTGTGCTGTTATCTGTTTGTAATTTTTAAAAACCCTCAATTCGGGATTTTATAATTGAGGAATTATGAAAGGATGGATCATTCTTTTAAAACCCCTTACCCGCATACCCGTTCGTATCAAAAATAAGCCTTTGCTTATTGGAAAAAGGAGTCATTTTTAATACTTTATGACGAACTTGAGTGAAAAGTAATAAAATCTGGGACAAGAAATAATTGGATCACTTTAGTTTCTAAGTGGTATTTCTTAGCGGGAATAGTTCAATTGGCACACTGGTGGAAGTAATGATTCGACATAGCAATGAAGTCCGCCAAATTTCAAATTAAACATCATTCCACAGAAGGGATCTCATGGAAAGTCTTTATGCGTCCCATTTTTATAACTCTAACATGAAGTTAGATTGGGACTACGTCAGTTTACATTTTGGATACGGTTTCCTATAATGGGTGTCGTGAAAGGTATAATTTGTAGTATTTTAAAAAATTCGTCAAGATTTGTGTTAGATGATCTCGTGTAGGGTATTTAAAGTAGGCTATGCTTGCTTGACAATAAGCTTCGCATTACTAGTTTCAAATAAAAGGATAACCATAGAACCATTTATTTAACTTAAGAATTTTTCATGGCTCATTAGCAAATACCATGTCATCATATAAATGAGATGAGAAATGTTTGGAAAGCTCTCCGATTTAAATCGTACTTAAAAAAGTACGCACGCATGTCCCGTTGTGTGTGTACACACCAATACCAAGCTTGTCAAAATAACTGAAAATTTAGACATTTAGTCAGTTAAACTTAAACGCGCTTCCATTTAGAGGCGAATATAGTTTTCTCAATTATTGGGCTCAATATTTTTTGATCATTAATTAACACATGTATATACATATATGCGTTTATATTTATGTAACATTCTTTTGTCATTGAGGCATTGGGTGAAAGTTGTAATGAAAGCATTTACGTCTTTTTTTCTTTTTTTTTTGATTTATTTGTATCTTCAAAGTCAACTGTGCTGTATATCCGCTTACAGGTATCCATATCGAAAGTTCCACATTTAAATACATATTTACTTGTAATTTTTCTATTTAAATCTGCCCTACGTATGAAGGAAAAGCACGAATAAAGCAAATTTAAGCCTTGTAGTCGAGCAAGGCCGACCATTCAATACCTTACAAAACGTTGCGTTACGCATATTGTGAAGTGTTTTCGTCGTAGAGAAGTCAAAACATATATCGTGTCATCGATATGATGACTTGATTTCACTTTCAGCACAAAAACGTGTAGTCCAAATTTCGCAAAAGTAAAGGAAATCATAAATTTCTACAACAACAAAAAACTAAACGAAACCCTATCCTCTTTGCTGTGTAGGGTCTTACTTTTTCGTTGACAACGCTTATAAGGAAATGGGTTTGAGAAGCATACTTATCTGGTTCAAACTTAGCACTGTAAGTTCATACGTCCAAATGAAATGTTGCATCATTTGCTATCCTCAGGTACTATTTAGAGCTGATTACCCTGTAGATTTATTGCAACATAAGGGAGCGAATTCAACACGTGGCATATAAATTTTTTGCATTCATTCCTTATAGTCTATCTATAATCTATCTTTAATTGAATTAATCTTCGGAAAAATATATATTTTGGAGCGTGAGTCATTTCATCCATCCGCATTTCATCCAGACCGCATTGATTTGAACACAAAAAAAGAGTTGAATGGTGAGAAGTTCAGGAAACAATTTCGAATTCTTTGGCAAAGCGAAAATGTTCAGTCGTCTTCGGTGCGGCGCGTACACACGAAGTAGTTGAATATACCTGCGTAGCATACGACGTAAGCTTTCATGAGAACGCACTCATTCATTATATAAACGTTAACGTTGATTACAGCAACAATTCTGGTTTTTGTTTTAAATTCAATTTAGTTTGGCCTCGTTTTCGATCACAATACCAAACCATTTTCAACAAAATAAATTTGTTGTTGATGTTTATTTATTTGGTTTTTCACGTAAATATCGGTCTGCCTGTGTGTGTGTGTGTGTGTGCGTATATATGTACATTTGTGTTCGGCATGAGTGATTGTTTGACTGGTCGGTTAGTTGGATTGGGTGAGTTAACTGGCATTGACATGATGAATAAATAACACGGATTAAATTAAAAGGTTTTTAATATCTAACGTTTTTGGCCTGATTCACCAACACAATGCTTATGTGATGCAGTTGCATTCAATATATTGCGCTTTTTGTTTTTATTTTACGCGAAGGATTTTCTCTGTTGTGGATTTTATTAATTATTCATTTATATATCAAAAAAATGGCTGAATCGTTAGCATGTTGTCTCTTTTTTTCGTTTATCTTTCTGTGTTTTTTCTCTCGCCATTTTATACAAAATTTGTTTCTTTTTCTTTCCGCTAGGGATTTTCTCAATATGTTATAAATGTCTGTTATTTTTTATTATTTTTCGGCGATCTCTTGACGTCAATAGCTCTAATAGAAATGATTACATAATATGTCAAATATATTTTTTTAAATACGTATACACACGTGTAGCGATGCATATGACTTGACGTATGGTATTCAATTTACGCCGACGGTTATTAGTGTCACCTCAAGGGGCTTATAAGATTTGGCGAATGTTTTTATTTCAATAAATTAAATCTAATAAATAAATACGTAGCGGACATTTTATAAAAATCTGCATCGCCTTGAACAGCGCAAATTATTCGGGCCAATCAAACTGACCGTCTCTTAAAATGATGATTAAAATCTCATAAAGACTCTACATTAATCAACGTTCTGGGTCATGTTGTTTCTTTCCAGGTTACGCTAAAAAAAGGCTTATATTTAGAAAATTAAATTAATTAATTAATTTATTCATAATTTTCTCCATAAGACTAATAGTTAGTGGTTTATCAATCCCGCTATATGATGGCGAGTTTTGTCTTGCTGAAAAACCGGTCTATAGATCCGTTTACGCTTTGTATACCCATAGTCATTCACATCATTCTGAACTCTTACTCCGCAAGAGTAGCCGAACAGGTAAGAGCCCCAATTAACAAAACCGCCTGTGCGGGTTCAAATCTCAATGCGAGAGAGTTTACTTTGGTCGTAGCTACAGGGCTTGTTCAGTCAGCAAAGATTTACCGGTGGGGCAGAATTGGGCGAAAACAAAAAAATTTTAGAAAATCCAAGAGATTCTATTACTTTACCGATATCATTTTTTCCTTTTTTCAGTAACGCTTTTTCAATCGATTCAGTCAGTTTATTTGGAAGTCCTCATCATCATTGGGCAATGCAGTTTATTGGGCCTCTAGCGATTGCCAATCCTTGTGAATTTTGACTTCAGGCGGCAAAAGCACAAACTCCGAATTCGCATCACCCACTAATTTGAGCGACAGCCATAAGAAAGGCTTCTCGAATCGGATTTTGCAGAAATGTCATAGTACTGTGTATTATTTTTTCGATGGAATATAATGCTCCTTCCACTTTACAGTCTTTTATATCCATTTTGTCATCGTATTGGCATGTTTGCGAAAACACAAACAAAATCTCGATGCCAGTTGGGTACATTGCAGTACGTACCGCGGGAGGTTATGTCAAACATAAACCGACGAATTTTTTTTGGCCATCTCCGGGACGAAAAACGATTGGGTCAAATTCCACTTCAAGTATCGCTAAGTACTTTTTCTCAAATTCCCCTGTCATGTGGCGCTTTACAAACGTAGTTTTGTCCGTACCGCCGCCACCGCACGAAACACATTTAAAGGTTGGTATCTCAGCCGCTTTAGCCATTGCCTTTTAAAAAACACTTCAAATGTTCGAGGGTAAAGTTTATCAACCGAGGAACTTGGATTTTGATTTCTGAATTTTTTTGCTTTATTTTCTTATTAATGCCACATATTCCCGGTGCTGTTATATTTCCCAATTTTATTCTTTACTTTTTAACTTTTCTCACACAATTCGATGAAGAGTGCAAAAAAAGCAAGTAACGCTACCCTATTGACGAGCAACTCAAAATTTATCTTAACAGCCATGTTCTGAGCAACATCACAGAGTCGTCGCAAGCCCTGTAATACCCACTATTTCATGGTCACGAATTGCTATTGTGACCGTTTTTCCGACTGTTACGTATTCTGACCTCTCTAGCAAAAACTCTAAATAAGAAAACAAAAGATATATATATATATATGTATATATATATTTATATAGGGGGAACTATAATATCTACGGTCTCAAGGTACGTTTTTGATTTTTCAATTTATTCAATTTTCCACTACACGTTCGAAAGTGAATCCGATTACTTTGGAACGACTTGTGGCAAGAATTCTTTGTCGGTTTACAGGGGGTTATGATTTTTTTTCCACATTCGACCACGTTGTAGGATTCTTCGTCGGCTTAGAGGACAATTATGATTTTCTTAGGTGTATTCGGTTTAGAGAACGATCACATGATTTTTGGAATTCTTTGTTTGCCTGTAGAACTCTTTGTTGACTTACGAGGATAATTACGATTTTTTGTTTGTATTCGAGTTAGAGGAGCAGTTCAGACTTAGCGGGCATTGTTAAAATAATAAGGTTGCCTATAATTCAACATCGGTACGCAGTCGCGGTTATCGAAAGGACATAGAACTGCCATTCATGAAAAATATTGTATAGGATAAGATGGAACTCTTTATTAGCATTATTCGTACAGCAATATTATTATGTTATATATTAATGTTAACACAAATCCATTGTTAAACAAACGCCCCGAACAAGACCAAGAGGGGAAAAATAATTTGAAACGACCACATGCTTATTTTTGTGTATATGCTTGGGTTAGACCGCGCACCACAAACATATGTTGTCTGTAATATTATGTGTGACCTAGATCTGTGCGCGGGTGTTTAGTGCTGTAGTGCGTAAATTTGCTTAAGCCATTACACGTGTATGGAAGAATAAGCAATAGAATCTTCAGTTTTTTAGATTTTTCTCTCTTTTATATAACAGACTCTAGGGGAAGGATCGCATGCGGAACGACTACTTCTATGGATATCCTGAAATTAGCTACAGAACCTAATGTCACAATTTTTACATTAAAAAACTTTATCAACACTACTAAGTTCGATACCCTAAAATAGATCCGATGACCTATATTACTAGCACTCAATTTTTTTCTTTTAGTCTAAAAGTATGCTAATAAAAATAAATGATAATTGCTGTGTAACCTTATTCTAGGTTCGACTTTCTCCCTATTTTATTATCTTATTTGCAAATTTATTTTGCGAAAATATGTTTTTCATTACTTTTGTTTTTTTTAGTAATAAAATTTTGATTATACCTCGAGAGCTGGATGTTTAATTTTCCTCCTTTGGTTAGATTGATATGGTGTGACTGTGATCAGTTTTGCGGTTAGGCATACTCGACCAAGTGATGTGCATTTTACAGCGACTCCATGCAAATTTGTGCAGGTACTTTGTAACCTTAAGCCAGTAGTAATGCCTTTAGATCGAATAAGGAATACTAAAAAAAGTTCTTTTTTCTTTTTGGGGAAACGCAAATTTATTATGCAATCAAACATTGTACGGTGTTACCATGCGATGAAAAACAATGAAAATGAAAAAAAAACGAAATGTATGTAAACGGATAATGTGTGTAATTGGATTTGAATAGTGCATTAAACTTCAATATCCGTTTGTTTAACAAAGGAAGTCACCTTAGAAGATGATTTTTAAACCCAGAAGGGATAAGAAAAAGCTAAAACGATCCCTTTTGGGCTACATGTGTTACAAGCTTACTAGATGCAAACCCAATCATGCGGAGATAAGCTTTGGCGTAGGTGTGAACTAAAGGCGATTTAGGAGATTGATTTCACAAGACTTGACCACTTTTTCAGAAATCCATGATTCAGAGATTAGCTCTGCCTATAATATGGAATCTATTATTCCATTCCTAATGAAGACAATTATTGTGAACCCTTAAGGTTTCTTTAAGAATATAATGGCACTGAAAAAACTCTCCTACTTTCTTGGCTAGACAGTCAGCTTTTTCGTTGAGTAAAAGGTCATAGCAGAGCACATTGCTTCTACAGATGCTTTTACAGAATGTATTTTAAAGGAATTGTTAACACACGCACTGACTTATTCAGAGCGTATGCACTAAGTTATTGATGGAGCTGTATGTTGAACAAAGGCATTTGAGTTGGAGAGATTATAAACACACATGAATGTAAAATAAAACATAAATAAACGTCACTTTACTATATCACAAATCTTACTGCTACAGTGGTGGAGTTAATGTAGGTGCCGTGATTAAAGCGTCAATCTTAACAGAAAGTGGGCCATGCCCAGACGCATAAAATCTATTTTTTGCTTAAGCCTCATTGACTAAATGATAGAATAGTAATATGCAAGGGTTTTGAACGACCTCATACGAACTTATTATACACATAGGGTAAGAGCAACTGTATGCGATTTATCAACACCAGGCATCAAATCGGGATCTCGGGTTTGAAGTTTATTTTTTCTTATAAAAAAATTAATAATTTCTTTATAAAGGTAAAGAAAAACAGAAACTAGAATTTCAATTGTGGAAAATGGGGAAAATTGGAAACAACTTCACTTTATAATAAAGTTGTTCCGTTTTTTTTATGGACAGTTTTGATTGAATATTTCATTAGGTATATATAATCTCTAAGCAAGCCCACTTACAATTCTGTATACTATAGGCCTAACACGTGCAGGCACACGACTATTCAATGTTTGTCACATGTTACACATATCGTAGTACACATGTACATCCAGTGCCTGACCTTTCTTTGCACGTACATCTACATGCGAAAATCAGTAATTGCGCTCATTCCAGTTTTTTCGCACTCTTGCTCTCACACCGTTTGTTTACATTTTTCAAATGGATGACTTGGCATTACCTTTTTCTTTGAGATGCTCTCTTGAGGACTAACGGACCAGAATGCGAGAAGTAGTCTTTATTTTTATGTATTTCATTCGTATTTAATTCGTAATTTGAACAGGTTGCTGTATTACGTACCTTTTCTTTTTTGAGAAAAATAAATTGGAAGACTTAATTTCGAGGAAAGCATTTATGCTAACATTTTATGAAACAAAAAGAATAAGAAGAAAGAGTAACAAAAAACAAAAAAAAAGCCTGACGAAAAAATTTTGTTGAAAATATATATCAGTTTTATCCGGGAACAGCATAAAAAGTAAAGCGAAGTAAGAAGTCATGATTCTGGCAGCATTTTGTACTCAGGTTGCCAAAATGATGGAGACTAAGCTAACGGCTGCATTGCCATTAATTTGGTCAAATTATTTCTATGTAGTGCTCAAATCCAACGTCAGGAACGGTAGTGAATGAAGAAAACCTAAGCCGAACGGAAGAGGTTGAATACATTATACGTTGGGCAACGGGAGGAACTTGCGCTCATGCGCTGCCCAACCTTATTGCTGCCTTTTTGCGGGCTTGCGAATGAAGAAAACTAGATTTAATCTTGTTGGTTGGATCCGCAGAACTCGGTTTAATGCGCCTGACAAACATGTGCGCTGTGCATGAAAAGGATAGTCTCCGGTAAGACAATTTAAGTAAAGCTTTTAAAAAGAACACTTGTAATATCTAATAACTGATAACTAGAATAACTGTTGCGACAATTTTGTAACTAATTCTTTCATTCTAGAAAATCTTCTTTCTAGAAAATCTTCTTAAGGGTTCGTTCTAGCTTCCGTTAGGGCACCTTTTTTATAGAAATATTCTACTAGAGCTAAGGTTACTTTCTTTCCAAAGTTGATCTTAAGTGATTGCCCCGTTTTATTGGATTTCCCGTTAGGAGCTCGATTTCTTTAGTAATACACACTGACATAGCTGCTGTCTAAAGGTATAGCATTTCATCAAACTTAAGACTATTGATGCCTTTACCTTGGGCAGTGGGTTGTAGGCAGAAAATGAATTTAACAGATTTTGGAAGAAGAAAGCTATCAGCTTCAAGACCGTTCTGTTTTGAAATTCAATCTCAGTGATTTCTTCGTTGCCTTACCTATGTTTCACGGCTTCGGACTATTGAAAACTTAGTTCGTTAAGTTAAAAAGCCCGTAGCTATCTAAAAGAAGAGGTTTTTTTTGACAAACTTGGGCTAGAAGGAAGAGTAATGGAATAAATGGATGTCAGCCGTGTATTTAACTATTCAAATATTTGTGGAAATATTAAAAAATGGCTACAGTGGTTCCATTTTCGCGAGGCATTTTCATTTAAATGTATTCGGCGGCCTGCAACTAGCTTTGAGCAAATTGGAGTTTAAAAAAAAGGAGGAATCATTTAATCCACTATAGGTATAGTTAGCTAGAGAAATACGTATAGGTTTTACGTTTTGCATGATGGGTGAGCATTATTTGAGTGAAAGAGTTCAATTTTAGACCAAAAAGGGCGCTCTGCTATTGACAAAAAAAGGTTAGATTAACTTGTTGGATGTGTCGCAAGTGGGGCTCAGAGTGTTATTTTAAAGATAATGAAAAGAATGAAAATTGCAAGAGAGTTCTACGGGTGGTTTTGAAAAATCATGTTTTGCCATAAACGCGTTCAAACTATTCACATATGCTAAAGACGCGTATATCATCGCAGTTAATTTTTATTCATTTATTTTTTTCCATTACACTACAGCCTTAGGACCATAAATATGTCCTTCGTTGTCCGCATGTAGGTGCTTCCTGCCTGCTTTTGTCGTATCTGCCAAAGACAAAGTGTTGCATTTTACACTCTCGATGTTTGCGAATTTAAAGCTTTTCGAACGACCTTGTAATGAACATTAAAAACTTCATTAAAAACTTTTAATCCCTTAACAAAAATACTTTTTCTCTCTCTCTCTTTTTGTCTGCGAATCCTTTTAAATGAACATAAATACTCTCTGAAGACACTTGCTGCTCTATTAGAGAAGCTAAAAGTCAACAGGTAAGAAGACATTAGGCTGCAACTTCTTAGAAGGGATTCATTTTTTATCAGATAATGCATTTTTTCATACATATTCTAAGAGATCCAACGAACGGTCTATTAAGTCAACAAAACAAGTATTTTTTTTTTCCAAAAAAATTTATGTTGTGGTGCTCCCTCCCACAGTACTCCCTCAGGCGAAAAATATTTAAGTGCCCATTAAATAAAGTTCAGGCCTTTGAAAACTTGAGTTTCTTGGTTGAATGAATGATTTCCATTTTTCGGAAAAAACATTAAATTTCGAATCCTGGTTTTTTTGGTTCTGCATACGCTTACACTCATAACGAGCCCTGCTTATATAGAATGCATTCGTAACCGATGATATATACGTAAGTCTGTTATGTTTGTTTATAATCTTAATTGTATTCCATTACATAGCGTATGCAATTGCGAGTCAGGTATGTATGTGGTTGAGAAACGAGGTGTTTCCGACAATTTCCATTGCATTTCAGTTTGGTTTTATGGCTTTTGAATCGCGTGAATTATACACAATTTTTACAGGTTTGCATGTTGGAAAATACTATTTTTCACTTGATTTCTGCCATATTCCTCTATTTTATTTTCTTCATTCTTTTTTTTCCTGTGTTTTTGCATATTTCTCACCTTGTTTTTTAGCGGAGTTGTTCGTTTAAATGAATGAGTGCATGCATTCATGTATGCATCTATGTATGCCTATGTATTTATGTAGGTATATATGTGAGCATGTATATGTTCTTTGCAATGTATAAAAGAAATGGAACGGTTTAGTCTATATTTCATATTTTTTGTATGAATGTTTTTGTTGTTTTATGTTTTTTAAATAGTTTGCAGCTTAATGAGTTACAGTCTAACACAGCTGGAGAGCAGACGTCGACAGGCTCCCCTATGGTGCTGGCTGTCAGGTGTAGCGGCCGGCTTCCTTTCTTTTTTTTTCCCCAAAAGCTTTCGTTTACCATATTTTTTTAGTTACGATCAGTGTTTTATTTATGCATTGTCTTGAATTCATTTCGATGTTTTTAGTTATAAAAGAATGAATGTTTGCGGTGCGGGTATGAATAGCGGCGAGAAAGAGCACGAGGAGGAGAAGGAGGATTTATATGATTTCCTACATAGATTATTTTTTGTTATCGCACAAATTTTTGTTTTTGCACCTCCTACACGACGATAGTGTTGTTTTCGTTGTTGTCGGCCATTTGTGATGGGTGTTGTTTAACAATATCCGTACACACACACACACTCAATCGCATATAAAACTGCTCATATATATAAGTTCATATAGTTATAAAATTTTACCACCGACTCTATAATGTTTCACAGTTTTAATTGTTCTTCCGGTAATTTTCATAATGGAAATGAAGAACGTTATGAATACTTAGCGGAATAAAGAATTCATTGCACACAGTAGGTATATTCTTCTGCTTGCCGCTTGGCGTGATATTCCTAACACAAATTCAACGAACACATACATTTATTATGAACAAATTTAAACCAATTCCCTGCCAAATACGACTTTCATGATGTGCTTATTAACTCTTTATATCCTTTCATAATTTCATGATAATGTTTTAAATGCAATTGTTTTTGTACTAAATTTAAGAGCGAATAGATTGCAAGTGCTAAGGTCGCTAAAAGTTTAACATGAATATCCGGCGGGAAGGCTTAACATAGCGGCAAACGATGAAATAAGGAAGAAGACAATGTCTCTCATATGTCCCTTGGGATGATTAGTTCCCAAGTGTTAGTAGACGGTAAGAGCAATTTAGGCCTAAACGAATTTGGCCAATACGCATCAAATCGAAAAGTAAATCAGCGCCAATAAATGTCTATAGCTGGTTCGTGAAATAAGGAATTTGCTGACCGCATACATTGCAACTGCTTGTATTAGAGCGAATAGTAGGTTATAGCTGGCACAACGATAACTGATAGTGTTATTGAAGCTTTGATTGTAAGGAGATGTAGATATTTTTTAGCACAACGAGTTTGGCCTAGTCTCGGTAATGTTGAGGATCGAATTGAGAAAAGCCGAATGCGTTCTTATGCAATTCCCCCATTAGCTCGTCTATGCTAGAAATAGAGTCTCCTATAAAGCTTTTAATATGTAGATTAGAATGTTTCTAATGCAGATTGTTCGCAGGCTTTCTAAACCAGTGCTCCGAACCTTTTTTTGGCGTCTTTAATAAAGGAAAAAAGAAGTGATTTAAGTTTTCAAAATTCGTAGGGTAATGTTGTTGTATTATTGCAATTTATTTTTTAGACCAAAGAAATAAATACCAGGATCAAAAAGCGGGATAAAATCTATCGATTAAGGCTATCGGATTTGTGTTTCCTTTGTAAATGCAGATTATATGGTTAGTTTAGCTTTCTTAAAAGTGGGATTGGGTTACACACTTCAATGAGTACATTCTAACGATATTTTGTTATCTGCGAACTAAGATCCGTTAACTTATCGTTGCAGCTGGCTTCAGCACCTCTCCCCATTTTCAATAATAATAACAGCTATGACTATCAGTCACAGAGAAATATCCAAATTCTTCTATAACACAAAAAGTAAAGCAAGAAAGAAATTAAAAAATTTGTCCGGTTTTTCCGAATACGATTTCAAGCATGGTTGCAGTTCTTGTGAGTACCTAGAGAAACACTTGCCAAACGGTCACACACCTATTAATCTGCGGTCGCTTCGCTAGCTCTTTCCGTTTCCTCACTTCTTCCCGACCACCGTTGTGTCACGGTGTCATGACTAGTTGACATCCCTTGGTCATAATCATATTTTTCGTTTTCTACAGTGTACTCTGCAATTTCCTTTGAATAGAATAGCCTTTTTTTCAGAGGCAACGCGATGATAGTTTTCCTAATACATCTCGACTTTTTCTTACTTTCGGAAATTTGCGGAAATAATCGCACAGCCATCCTCAGCATTGGAATCTATGCTTGATGATATTTCGAAAAGCGAAATGTTCACTTTTAGCAGAGTAAAAAAAAGAGAGGTTTGGACAACATGCGACTAAACCCATAAGAATTTACTTTTCGAACTTGAGTTCTTGAGGTCAATGGTAGAACTCAATAGCCAGGCCTGCCAGCTTTTAACCTTTTTATAAATTATATGCGTCCAATGTTGACTTGCTACCATACCGACCGGCACAAAAACATCGCAACAATCATTTTAGTAGAAATAGAAAACAAAATGCCTTTTAAAGAGCCAGCGGTAAAAAAATCATGTACGCGTACATAACTTACTTCTAAAGAATTTTCATTTCATTTATTCGTTTGAGAGAGGGAGGGGGATGAGAAAAAAAAAGGAAAGAATTTCAAACTTTACGAAAAGAAAAACATGCACACCGTGTCTGACTGTTGCCACATTCAAATTTTAAAGAATAAAAATAAAAACAAAATAAAGTGTATCGATGTACTTACCTGCCAACCGCACTCACAGCGAAGCATTTTATCAAATGCAAAACATAAAATATTTAATAAAGAAAATGCTGCGTTTTTTTTTTTCAGTTTTTATGAAAGTAAAAATGTTTATGCACATCTTCGTTTGAAAGAAGAACCAGAAGAAAGACTAACTTATCAAAGTTCACTTCATATTGACATGTTTCGTTGTAATGGAAGTTAAAGAAGACTCTCGTAACAATTTGATGCAGTTCCGTAGGCGTGTTCAGTGTTAACGGCACGTTTTCTATCCAAGCCAAAAAAACAAAAAAAAAAAAAAAAAAGAACAGCAAATAGCAAAAGGGAAGGAAATGAGAAATAATTTCACAAAAAAAAAAAAAACGCTTTTGAAATGTTTTTTTGATAAAATATTCAAAAATTATGTATTTATTAATAATTTATAAAAGAAAAAACAGGCTCGCAAACAAACTAAAACTTGTCTTTTTAATTTCTCAACTATATAGAGATCACATAAAAAGTTGGTTGAGTTGCTACGGTTTCGCATCCGAAAGACGTTCTTATTGCTAATGCTTTCGTCATTTTAAATTCTAGTTTAATGCAATTTCCGATGCGAACACATATAAAGCAAAGCGAAAAAAGCTTAAGGCACTACAAGCTTATAAAGAATACTTGCAATGCGGATAAGAAAGAAATTCAATTTAAACTGACAGAGAGTCCGTTAATAGGGCTTATCCTTACATTAATTGAAATCTATTGGCACTTCCTCAAAGGGAGAGACATCTAAAAAGGTTATGACGAACGCTTAATTCTTCGGCACCATCTGAATTCGTTTGATAAAAATCTCCTGGCGATGGCGTCTAAATGCTTGCAAAGAGTCAGGTTGCTTGATGTGGATGAGGAGCGTCATCGATTTTTATCACTTGGTCTGAAAATAGTATGACCGAATAACGTCACTAAAATGGTTTGTGCTTAAGGTTTCGCTTTATGGGCCCATAAGGATGTTATTTATATGGTTTCATCCCTCAACGAAGCCTAAAGTAAGTAAAGCAGCTGACAGGAATTTCGTGATGGCAATTCGAGTTTCGCTTTCTTCGATACAGGCTTGGATGTAAAGTTTTGGGTCATATAATGAGATACTTTTTTAGTTAAACGAGCACTAACAAATGCCTGCGGAAATTAGGACAAATGTTAAGTCATGTCTTTAAAATGCGAATGTAAGGGGAGGAGTGAAAACGTATCGCATATATTCATAAAAACTCAAGTCATATATGTCTGCCTGCAAAAAATGTATATAGAAGCCAGGGGGACCGAGAAGCCGGGATTAAAAAGAAAACAGTTTTAAGAAGTGCTGCAAATCACATTCGATGGGCAGACTCAAAACTTATCATAACACAATGCACTCACGCACAGGACAGATGATGAGGGTATGATTTTGCGAATAGTCCGAAGCCATTCGTCAGAGCTATAAGCAGATAAATCTTGATTTTTCATCACAATAATGCATTGGATTGCTGCTTGGAAACTTTTTCATCAAAAGCTCAACTTGGAATGTTCGGCGATTTTAGCCTCGTTTGATTCTCTGGCTCGAAATTCCAAAAGGAATCCAGGTACATTGTTATTACCCGTGAAGTGATAAAGTCCCATTGAAAAATGTATTTTCTAAAAGGAAAGTTCGGAATTCTTGAAACAAGAGCTTAGTTCCCTAGCTTAGGACCCTTTAAAATATATTTCGAACGTTATAGATGCTTTTAAGTATTTACGTTTTCCCAGCCTTAGGCTGGTTTTACAGGAAACGTCATATTTGCTCGCAAAATGGTTTTAGAAGACGACTCGAAAATACTTGCTTTGAAATGACGAGTGCTTATGTCCTTTTGAATAGATGTTCTCCTACCCTACACTATTTGTGCTCCGACGTGGGCTTAACTTTTATTGCACCAATCCGTTTATACTCACTTATTGAATCGCATGTTCGATTAAACGTGTCTGTCCTTCTGCCATCTTTCAATATTTAATTTTCCCTCCTTGTATGACGCGGTATTTTGATAAATAAACAAATTGCGCTCTTACCGCAAGTGTTGTGAGGCATAATGATAATGTGAACTTTGCTTTATAGTATTGCAATGGAATGGATACAAATTGATTCTATTAATTTTTGTATGAACAAAGCATAAAATGAAAATTTGTAAGTCACATGTTTATTGTGTGAGTAGATGAAGAAAGTAATCGAGTAGTCACCTTCATTTGTGTGGAGCCTTTGATGCTTGCTCCTCACTGAAAAATTGTACGACTTGTTCTCATCTTTTTTGTAAATATATTAAAAGCATCTCAACGAGGATTTAGAGGAGTGAAAGAGAAGAAAAGCAAGACAAAATGTTCTTAGAACATTGAAGAGAAAATTCATCAGCTCAGGAATACACTTTTTTGATTTTTCAGTAAAATTTTAAAAATGTCAGTTTATTTTGCTTTGTGTAATTCGATCTAACAAATAAATAAATAAATCGATTTGTGGTAACAATCTCTCAGTTTTGAATTAATTTTTTCAAATACAATTTATTAAGGAATTCGAATGCGAATCGATTTATTTACAAGTCCCCGTCGTCGTCGGGCAAGGCTGTTTCTTGCGCCTCTTGCAATTCTTTCTCAACCTGTTGTTGCCAATCATTGTCCATTTTGACCTCAGGCGGCAAGAGCACTGGCATGGCGGTAAACGGCAAATTGGGATCTCCTACCAATTTACGTGCCAACCATAAAAAAGGCTTCTCGAAGTTGTAATTGGATTTAGCAGATATATCGTAGTACTGCAAATTCTTCTTTCGATGGAATACAATATTTTTGGCTTTTACCTTACGATCCTTTACATCCACCTTGTTACCGCATAAAACTATGGGGATATTTTGACAAACGCGAACCAAGTCCCTGTGCCAGTTGGGTATGTTGGCGTATGTTATGCGCGACGTTGTATCAAACATGAGGATGGCGCATTGCGCCTGAACGTAGTAACCATCACGTAGACCACCGTACTTCTCCTGCCCAGCTGTATCCCAGATATTGAAGAGGATCGCTCCGCGATCAGTGTGAAATACAAGTGGGTGGACTTCCACTCCTAGCGTAGCTATGTACTTTCTGTCAAATTCACCAGTCGTATGGCGCTTTACAAATGTGGTTTTTCCGGTACCACCGTCACCGACCAAAACACATTTAAAGGTTGGCATGTTATCTTGCTGAGTCATCTTTTTTTTTTTTTTTTTTTGCTTCTTTTTTCCTTAAAAAACACGTAGTACGTTAAAGAATCGAAAGTTAACTTTACCGATTGACCGATAATTACCGATTAATTTTGGTTTGTCCACTTTTTTGCTATAGTTTATGGTAAATGATGAGAAAATTTCAAAATCTGAAATATTAATAAAAAATGACGCGACAGAACTGATGTAAAATTGCGATTTTACTCTACGTAGGCCTTGACTTTTTACATATTTCATGATTTTTATAATTTTGTTCTTTTCTTCCTTTTTCCTTCTTTCCTTCCTTCGTATTTTGTAAATCAGATTTTTTGCTTGCATTTATACAACAATACATATGTTTTTGACAAGCTTTTCCTTTTGAGAAAAAAAATTCTAAAATTTTTTATTTAGGGGAAAGTATCTATTAATAGATGACGTTTTATGGAAAAAAAAAGAACGGGAAAGGAGATTGGAAGATAAAGAAGTAGTATCGCCAAAAACCATTTGCAATTTGTTTAAAGCTGAAATCGAGAGAAGAAATAGAGAAAGAAATAGATGTCAACGAGAAATTCAAGTTCAACCTAAGTGCAACATCACCAAGCATCGGTCGGAAGAACAAAAGATAAAGCGAATGAGGGGAGCAGTGATATTTCACGAATCTTCCGGGAAAAAGTTAACAAAATGTCCGATATTATTATAACTAAGCCATCTACTGGCAATGCATTGGGATATGGATGCCGTGTTCCCGTTTTTTTAAGAGGTTCTTCGAATACTGCTTAGTATGGGCATTAAATTTAATTGAATTCCACTGATTTGTTTATTTTTTCATGTGTTAGATGCAAACGAATATCTGTTTGCTTTCTTTTGGATAAATTCAAATTTCCTAAATAAGTAATGAGACTCAACATGAAGCGGAGCCCGTAAGCGTACAGTGAAGTACAAATCTTAGTCTAACCTTGAAAATCGTTATTGTAAGTGATTTTTGGATGCCAGCAGAAAGCATCAACAAGCAATCCTTTTTTGTAATTTTTTCGTCAATTTCGGTGTCATATTATCAGCTCTTAAAATATTTGCTCTCCAATTATTTCTACCTTTGTTGACGAATATCTATTTTTTGTACGTTTATCATCTGATATGAAATTAAATTGAGTTACATAAGAAGTCTTGAAGGATTTGTTAAAAAAAGTCGATTTCAAAAGCTGAAGAGCAATATTTTCTCAAGGTGTCCTTTAAGTTTTGTGAGCATGCATGTGGAGTTAACTATGGTTTAACAATCGTTAACTGCTTTTTATATTTTAAAGGTTTTACATTACAAAACTTGAAGGACAGACGGATAGATATACGAACACGGCTGGGGAATTTAATTACTCAAAGAGTATTCGAAAAACATTGTCCAAGCAATCGGAAACATCAGATAGGAGTTATCGAATATTGCACGGATATCATTAAAAAATGTTAGGAAAGCGAAGGAATACACATTTTTTGCTCTTACATGGTTGTGGTCATTGTTTTGTTTGCAGATAGACGAAGAAGATTAAATCCAGTCTAGAATTCATGAACTTCATCAGATTATTTTACAGATTATTGATTACTGCATTTCCAGCTTTCGATGGCGAATATAAAAATAAGGCATGAATTTGAGAAACGTCGACAGCGGAGAATTCACCATGAAAATGCTTGATAAGTGTTTTAAGAAAGCTTCAACACTAAATTCACAATTCCTATTGCATCTGTAGTCCTAAAAGTATGGCGAAAAAAAAAATATGGCATATCGGGTTTTTATTGCTGCTAAGAACAATGTGTTATTGTCAAAGAAGTGAAATACTTCTCTAGATACCTGACGATTTAAAATCGCTTCCAATCTAGCTGTCGGTGCCAATGAGTTTTTCTGTTCAAATCGTATTTATGTGCACTTTAAAGGAGTTGTCTTTCTCTTCTTTTCGTTCTCGTGCAGTTTTTAATAGACTTAGTAATATTTCCCCCCAAATATCAATGAAAGCCAATATTTTGTCATTCTAAATGATTGCGGAAACTTTGTAGTGGATAGAACTATTTCTGAAAGTCGATTGCATGTAAAAGTTCCTACAAACAGTATTTTTGGTTTTGATTATGATTAAGCGTTTCCATGACAAGTAAGATTTTTGGTTCGTAATACGGTCTAGTTTTTGTTGTTTTATTTTGAGAATTGTTCCACAGAATATACCATAGTTGGTCTATATTGACCTATATTTCTTCTCCCCCCTCTCCACACGTAATGTTTTTGTGACGTAGTGAACTAATTATTTCGTCACAATACCGTTGATATGGGTATCACATGAAAGGACTTGGGAAGCAGAATGCGAGAAGTTAAGTGTGTTGGTTCTAAATTAATTGTGGTAGACGTCACGACTTAATGGATAAATGTTTTCTTAAAAATACCTTCGATATAGGTATCCAATGAAAGGAGCCGGAGAGTAGAATGCGATAAAGTGTGTGTGATTATGCGAGATTCGGCCTCAGCCGAATATAACTTTCTCACTTGTTATATATATATTTTTTTAATTTTATGCTCAAATAAACTCTTGACCATGGATTGTCGTAGGTGAAGTAAGACCATTTAATAGCTTTGTCCGAGGCTATAGCTTTTTTTACTTGGCGGCCAGAGCTTTCATAATGAATTCGCTGCTATTGGTACTATTGGAAAGGTAGTCTTTCGTTCTGAATAGCGTTTTTTTTGTAATCGTAACTCGAAAGTAATATTGTACACGAAAATTTAATTCGATGTTAGATAATTTGTAAATTTTTGTGACGACAACGTATATAATAAACACTATCTCCTTGCATAGATCTACGTTTGATTCTCACAATGTCTCTATGTATATATATTCATCTGCCTATTCTTTATTTCCATTTATTACAAATATTTCGTCCACAATGGATTATATGCTGTCATCGATGTTGAAATGACTTCAGAACATTTTACTAATTGGAAATTTTATAAAGTTTGTTGCTTTTAACTTATATAAGAAAAACATCATAAAATATCTATCGAGTTTTGTGGAACTTTTTTCTTTTGTGGCCTTATAGTCAAATGGAAATCAATAAATTTAATTAAAATAAAAATCACTTTCTATCAATGCTATGCATACATATTAAGCCGTACAAGCAGCACATACACCCAACAAAAATACATTTTTTAAAGATTATGGATATAAGTTACAAATGTTTTTCTCTGATCGAATAGTTTGTGAAAATGTTATTGAATGTTGTAGTTTATAATCAACCAAAATTTTGTTTTCATATTAATGAGAGAGAGAGAGAGAGAGAGAGAAGTGAGACAAAAAGTTTTGTTCATGCAATGAAAAAGAAAAACAAAATTTATATTACAATTAAATACATTTTTTTTTTTCTTACTTGAGCAAAATGAAACTGAATTCAATAATTTCGTATTTTATTTATTTATTTATTTATTTATTTATTTATTTATTCATCCTAGACATGCAGGAACTCAACTAAAAACAAATGACAGTCGAGTTCAAATGACTCTTAAAGTAATCTTAAATTAATTATTATTAAAACTACTATAAGTATAATAAGACAATAAAAAAAAATAAGAAAAAAGGAAAGGCATGCACACAATTAGCACAGGGCCACACCCACAACCGGTACAGGACCTAAGCCATCGCAATCATGCATAAGCTTGACAACCAATAATAGTTAACAACAATTCATCTTCGAATCATACTGACTTTTTTATTCATTCATTCATTCATTTTATCTACTTACACATGAAATTCAGCTAAAATAAATCAACAGCCGAGTTTAATTGACCCTTAGAAGTAAATCTTATACTACACCGCAAACTATTTCCATAAAAAGGAAGAGGAACAAGCGGCTTTCAACCAAAAGTCCTAAGGGAAAACAGCAAGAATTGCTTTTGAACGAATTCATTTGAATCCGCTTGACATCTATAGCGAAGACACCACACAACAGAGGCACACTCAAGTATTGGTCTAACTGACCAATCATTCAGCGGATGTTTCCTGTTCGTGCAACACGGTGACTATTAGAAAGAAGAGAGGAAAGAGAAAGAAATAGCCAGATAATGGCCGCAGCTTAGTGGATGTGTGCCTAATCGATAAATGTTACGCCTTTACCGACTTAACACTCACTATAGCTAAGGCCAAAGAAAACTCTACCGCGCTCGAGATTTGAACCCGCGAATACTGATTTTGTAATCCCGTTTCTTACCTACTCGATTAATCAGGTGCGTTACAAATTTTCAAAACATTGGACGACTCGGCATCTTACGACGGGCAAGAACATTATATGCAAAGCTTTTTTCTAGCAGGATTCCACAACGCATCCAAGTTCGTATAATTGGTTTGAGCTCATGCTCTGACAATCTTTTCTACTTTCTTTAACGTTTCAATTTGTCGTTATGTATCATGGAGCAAGAAAACAGTGCGCACATGTACAATCCACTATCGCGTCAATTGAGCTCTCAATTTACTTAAATATTTCAGGTAAGCAGTTATTAGAATACTTTTATTGCCTTCGTGTTTATACCAAGCATTTACAAACCACAGATTGGTTCTTTGAGTTTGGCTTGGGACGTGACAGCTTGGGCATCCAAACCAGGTTCTTTCGCGAAACTTATGTCATCTTTCCAGTATAGTTCCATTGAAGATTTCTTCCCCGAACACATAAGAATATAACTTCGGATTACAATGAATTAGCCGGTGAAACTCTTGCTTGGAAACAATAGAATGCAAAGTGACGTGTTCGGTGAGTTTTCGTATTTTCAGTATTCGAAACTCGTAAAATTTGCCTACGATGGGAAACAATTTTAAGTGGCATAGACAGCTAAGTCATCACAATTTAATTGGCATGGTTATGATGATGCAGTCTTTACTAAAAAATCCTCTCAGGTAAATTGTATACTCTCCATTTTTTGTTGTTATGGTTTTAAAGATTTACCGAGCGCCAATTATGCTGAAATATATGTTGACGACAATGCAAATTTCCGTTGCCTTCGTGTTGTCGGGCTCACGTATGTCTATCATATACCTCGCGATGATTTTTTCTTTACGAACATCGTCTCTGCCAAGTGAGGAATCTTCAGTTCTCATATTTGCACATTCTGCCACTTCCTTCTCGCATTCCTACTTCAGCGAAAAATTTTTTTCGTTTGTTTTTCTATTCGATGGGAATGATTCTCGTTGATCGAAATCCATAACCTCTTTGGCTTCGTGCAATACTCTTTCGCTTATGAGTTTTTGGCCTAATAAGCTCTTACGAAAGTCACATATTTGATAAATTAGTCCGTATGAAAACTGCAGACCTTTTAGGCAACAAAATTCTTAAAATAAAAAAAAGGAATTCAGGTTCACGATGACTTACGTGCGGATATAGATGGCGTTTGTCGAAAATATTAAAGAAAATTCGAGGGACATTTGACAAGTCAACGGGATTAACATAAAACAAGTGAAAACATTACATTCGGACTAGGCCCCCTATTAAATACCCTACAGTTACTTTCTAAAACAGGTTTTATTTTTGCCATATTTTTTGTTTTCCAATTTGTTATTATAAGTTAAACGTCATCGTAACACATTAAAACTTAGACTTTTCTGCAAGCTTGGTACAGTTAATTTTCTTATCTTAAAGTTGTATTATCACGAAGCTTTGAAAATTATACTTTTTTGTCATATGGATTTCAGTATTCGTTATATTAGAGGGGCTTCGAAACATCGCCCAAGCTGGGGTGGTTCAAGCCATTCTAATTGCCCTTATCTTACTAACACCACAGATGTAATCTAAGAGTGTGCATTAATTAAGATGGGCGGACAGAACAGGAATAATCCGTAGATCACCTTCTCAACTCGACTGACATTCATTTATACTCTGTCCAACCCGCTGTGTAGAGGTCATCAAGGGGAAAATGTTACCATAATTAATAACAACACATATTATTTTTTATTTTTTTTTTTTTAAATTTACATATATATTATATATAAAAAAAGAAGAAAGAAAACGAGGGCTAACTAATGAATAATTAAGTTTAAAATTGTTGTTACTCTGTTGTTACTGTTAATTACTCTACGTCTTTATATTGTTAGGAGACGGAAATAAAAAAAAAATTAAAGATTTACGTGTCACCGAATACATTCGTTGACGGTGTGTTGTTGGTTTATAAACATTGAAATATTTAAAAAGAAAAATGATTTAAACAACTAAACACACAAACAATTAATAACAATAATTTTTAACTAACGACTACTATGAACGATTTCTTCTCCTTTTCTTTAGTTGGTTCCTTTTCTATTCCTTATTTTATTTTTATTTTTTTTTCATATAACAATGGTGTCAACTACCAATATTTAATCATTTGATATTGTCGGGTTCGTTTTTTTTTGATGATGTGTTTTATTTTCCACGTCTACTCCTTTTCTTACTTCTTTGCTTGGGACATTGACTTGCTTTTGATTAGAATGGCTTGGATCGTGTTCAGTGTTTTCCCACAAAATGTGTCGGAAAGTGACTTGGATCAATTTTTCCTTTATTTTAATGCTTTAATCATTAACAAAATATTCTCCCATTCTTTATATTTCATACTCAAAAATCGATTCATCAAATTTTGTTTGTTATTGATTGAGCTTTGTTTTCAATACTCTATGCATTTTTTTGAATATTTCCGTGGAAAAAGAAAAACAAAATATATTTTATATATGTGTGTCTTAATTTTAAAGTCAATTTTTCGCAATTTGACTTTTTCATTTTGTCTATTTATTCCAATTGAAAAAAATAAACCAAAGACATTGTTTTACGTCTCACACAAAGTACTAACTGGGTTAGGTGTTGTGTGAGCTACCAGATACAGATTATTGTTGTACTTATTATTAATAAACTAACTAAATATGATTTGAAATACGAGTTGAATTCAAACGATTTTCTCGCAGATTGTTTACAGATGAGGAAAAATGGGCCACATGCGACAATAATACCCGGAAAACCGTTTGCCTCAGAGTGGCTGAGCTGCACAACAATGGCAAAGCTTCGAATCTTCTATATTTAATGGTATTGGAAGCTAATTATACATTCTAAACTAGTCGAGCTTGATTAGATGAATGAGTTCATTATAAGGTGTCAACAGGTAACGCGATGTCAACAACTAACGAGTGCAATAGATGTGAAATGCTTAGAAGTGATCAATAGGAAAAGCGATGACTTTCATCGTGCCAACGCTAGATAATGCACACTTGTAATCTCTCAATAAAATGAAAGAGAAATGTTTATACCTCCACTATATACCCTAGGGTTTGATCCATCTGACTAGCATAGGTTTCGCTCCTCGAAGAACTCTTTTAATGCTATAAGACCGCCAAGGCCTGTGAAAATCTCTTAGTGTCATTTTTCGCCTAAAAATTTGAGAAGCTCATCAGTGACGCCATAATAGTTTTATCAGGACAATGGCGAAGGTCTAGCGGTTCAACTGGCAGCTATTTGCTTGAATAAAGTTCATTTGAAACCTACGAAAAATGTGCAGAAAATTTGCCGAAAACTGTCTTAGATTTTTTCCTTTACCTATTATTTCTTTTAAGATTGTAATATCAAATGCAGTTGTCCTTACATACCTCCGACTTCTATTAATATTTTTTGTGTAGGTGCGGAAACGTACGGAAAATATATGTATAGAGACTAACGTTTTCGTAAATGAATTAAATAAGTCAATGGGGAAACTTTGGAAACTTACTTTTGAAATTATCTTAACAGTGCGGAGTTTTGTTAAATTGCTTTGAAAGTCTAATAAAAACATACGAACAATTTCCATTGGATTAGATTTAATTGCTTTAACAGCAATTCCAAATAGATTTTATTTACAAATTCTTTGGGGTGATTTTTTTTTTTTTTTATATGTAATCAACAACTGTCATGAAAACACAAATCGTCACACATCGTCGTCGTCATTGAGGTAAACAATGTCAATTGATGCACCGAATTGTCATCGACATGATTGTCAGCGGTTTCGCTTATATGCATAAACTAATACATAAACTTTCAAAATGAATATGTGTATGTGTGCGTTTATATGTACGAGTTTGTAAGCGTAGGTTTGTGGGCTCGTATATATATATATGTATGTATGGAGTTCATTTAATCGACTATTTTCATATTACTGTTAATCGTATTTCCGTTTCCGGTTCAATGTCATATTAATGTTGACGCAACGCATAACACAAGTGCTTTTCACTTGCATTTGCACTAATCTGTGTGCGCATTTATATGTTTATATTTGTGTCTTATATCTATTCGCGGATGCATTTTACAAAGTTTAGATGAGTTTTCAATTTCATTTTAAATCTGTAGAACGCGATAAAATCATGGCACAAATATCGCTATAATTGAATTGTTTTGAATGATTGTTGTTTTGTTGCTCTCGGTTTTGCCAATTTGTGTACCAAAGGGGCATCAATCGTTATATATATGTACGT
This sequence comes from Glossina morsitans morsitans, assembly GCA_001077435.1. NCBI lineage: Eukaryota > Metazoa > Arthropoda > Insecta > Diptera > Glossinidae > Glossina > Glossina morsitans. The sequence continues at coordinate 42,012 of CCAG010005519.1, forward strand.
ATACTTTAGCCATGAAAACGTTCAGATAATGTCACGAATATTTCCCTATACTATAAAGCAATGAGCATTTATTACAATTTCTATTGAATTTTTAGCGTTTCTTTTGCTTTAATCAAAGGAATTTCAAAATGAATTCATCTGATTCCAGTTCTTTTTTTTATATGAATTGTAAGCTACTACGTAAACGATTTGCTTTTAATCTAAAAATACCGCACAGCCTTTCAATGTAATGACCAATAATGCATTTTCGCGTAAATTTGAAATTGTAGAGAATATAAGCACATTATTGCACATATATATATTTTGGGTGGCGGGGGTGGACTTGTTCTTTTTTTTTTTTCAGATTCGGTTATTTTCAAATTCAATTGTTTTGCTTAAAACGGAAGGAAAAACGCCGATTTTATCTGTACGAAGATATACAGATGAATGAAATTTGATCAAGAAGGCGGACAAAGGTCTCCAATGAGGCCTTTGCATATACAGTTGGTTAAGATGAGATTCTTGCCGAATTCTTGCAGATAGAAAATGCCGGTTCGTTGTCCACAAATCGATTTGCTTTGCCTGGTTGGAGTATTCGGATTGGAGGAAAATACTGCTAGTGTACTTACTATATATATAAGAATGTATAATTACCTAAGGGGTTGGGCTCTTAAACCCTTAGAACCCGTCTAAATTGCCAATAAAAACTGCGAGAAATTATCCTCTGCATAATTCAAACTTGATGATACCTATGTTACAGTCATAGATCAACACTCAGGGACTAGAAAAATTAAATTTCGATGGGCAAGAATATTAATAAATTATCAAATAGTTCTTCTTAAGGGTATTGACAATATGGATAAATTAAAAATAGCTTCGATAAATTTTCGACCAGATCACCCAAAATGATGGATATTTGTTTTATAGTCCGTTGATTACTAACAACTTAGATATACTATAAGTCGATAAGCACTAGGAAAGAGTTCAATGTTGATGACATCTTCACTTTAGTCCGATGGGTACTAGAAGCGTGGACAAAATAACAAATAGCTCCAATTAATTCCTTTCTTACGGTTTGATCTGTAATACTACTACTACTAAATGTCTGCAAAATTATCAAATAATTTCGAAAAATTTTCATCCTAAAAATAGAATATTGATGACACCTCTGTTATAGCTCGATGGCGCCTAAGAATCTGGATAAATTATCATATGACTTCAATAAAAGTCTTTCTTATGGGGTGATGAGGACTAAGAATCTGCATAAATTATCAAATATATCTAATAAATGCCCTCTCTATTATCCGTAGAGTGCTAACGATAAATGCCAAAATATTGCTGAAAATTTTCCGACCAAATACTCTAAATTAATGTTTTCCTTACTTTAGGCTGATGAGTATTAAGAATGAGAAGATAAAACACTAACACACTCTAATGAATTTCTAAATATATAAATCAGTAGATAAAATATTTCCACAACAGTGGTGCAGGCGACAGAATCATGAGATAATAACCATGGATCCTATACAAAAGTCAAACGACATTTTCCATAGAAACTACTAGGAACTTGCATACATTGTCAGACGGGCTGCCATGTATCATTTCTAGCTCTGATCAATTTTTGTCCGACTGTAAAGTTAGAGTTTACTTTGGACGTGGCTATAATGAGTGTTCATCGGTAAAGGCATAACATTTGCCTATTGAGTTGTGGCCAAAACCTTTCGCTTCTCTTTCGCTTTTCTCACTTCTTTCTGACCATCGCCGTGTTACACGCGTAGGAGACAGCCCCTGTTCGATTGCTTATATTAAGAAAGGAAAAAGAATATCTTTTTACTAACTACTACTAACTACTTTTAATTGATTCTTACGAAATTTTAAAAGAGTTTTCTTTCAATTACTTAAAAAGTATAAACAAAAAAAAAGTTTTATAATTCGTTTTAATTCAATAATAAGTGTTTTTATGAAATTTCTCTCTTATTATTCTCACCTGATGTGGCGATGCGTAGCTTTTGTCTTTTTAATAAATAGATAAATAAATAATTAAACATTTGAATTTATTATAACACTAATAACATTTACCCAAATATTTTGAACTTAATTAAGTTAAAAAGCGTAGTTTTCCTTATCTTAAAGTTAAATTTACCACCCATTAGGCATGAAAGAGTTATATCTTAAATTAGAGCGCATTTTATTACGAAACTGTGCTCTCTTCATAGCATAAGATTCGCAATCTTTAATATAATCTTCTGCGAACATATATAACTTAACTGTTGTCAAAGTAAATTCATATCAAGTCTCTCTCTCTACTATTGTTTATGTTATCAACATTTGCAAGGCAGGACAGCTGTATTTTGCAAACGAATTGCTTGCCAAAATATGTCGTGAACGATAATTAAGTAGAATCTATTTTAGGGGCAATGAGCTTATTTAACATTGAATAGCTTAAGAGCAGAGAGAAAACATAAGACCTTAAACACGTTGATTATATTCAAAGAATTGATAATGTGAGTAGTGAATTTGAAATGAATCTTTGCAAGCGTTCATTAATAATAATATTGAAATTGATTACCATGAACATGTATAGTTTATGCTAAACTATACTAAAATGCGAAGGTAGCGCTTTATCTTTAACGTGGATTGCACGTTGACGTGAAAAAACATACTCAAACATTTCAACATTTTTGATTTGTTGTCTTCTATAATTAAGAAGTGCGCGTAGAATGAAAATTCCTTTTAATAAAATTTACGAAAGGACGAACAACAACGCACTTCAGACACTTAGTACTGAAATCACTCACATCTAACGGATTCACTTATTATTGTTATTAATGGCTTGGGCAATTCATACCGCCACCTAGAAGATCTCTTCTACTCACCCGTGCTCCTATCCCTTCAATTTTAGTATTCTTATGAAACCCATCACCTCCTTTGGGTCGGAGAATCATACAAATGATGTCTGGTTCTATAGATGACCCCACATTCACATAGAATATGATGGGACGTCTCACTCTTCTCTTAGCACGAATCTGTCTCGGATATATCCACATTTTTCAGACGGTATTTGAGGGAATTGTGACCCGTGTAGAAGCCTACGACTAAACGTCGGTCGCTTATTCTTGGTTCCATTAGTTTTTGTGCCATACCGGAAGATTTTATGAATCTTTTTGCTTGCCGTTGTCCTGCACATTGTGAGTTTTTCTGGGCTCATTGCAATACCAGCCTATTGATATGGTTTCCTAATGCGCCACAGAAAGGTTCAGAACCTTCAATGGTCCCTCGAGCGCCCCTGTTGGCTAGACAGTCAGCCTTTTCGTTGCCCTCAACCTTCGTATGGCCCCACAACCTTATTAGGTGCACATCAGTGTGCTTGCTTAGCCTATTCAGTGTTTGACGGCGCTTCAACAATAGCCTAGATGTTATCATTCGCCTTTTTAGGGACTTTAAGGCGGTTTAATTGTTGAAGTAAATGCAGAATTGGTTTCTCCTACACTGCCTTCTTGCGCATTTAGAGGCACATGCGGCGACTCCTGCTAGAATTTGGAGGGGTTATATACGATCGATATGGTCATCTGAAATCTTGAGTTACAAACTCCAGCCCCAGTTTCGCCATTTTTCAGTCTTGAGCCGTCGGTGTACCAATTCTTTTTTCCACCTCCGGACTGAGTGCCGAGGAAACGTCTTTGTCCTCGGTGAGTACGCTATCGCTACCTGAGCTATCCTGAGACATGACAACACCTCAATTTTGTTTGCGGATTCGAGTGTTGCGTCTCCTTGAGGATTTGGTTTCTATGTTTTAGTTTCGTTTTCTTTGTCCATGAATTGTGTCTGAAAAATTAGAGAAAATAACTCAGTCAGAGTCCTTATATTTCGAAGCAGCTATTTTGCTACCCTGGAAGTCGTTAGGTATCGAAGACACACCTACGTAGTGCCATTCTTTCCTGAGCACGGTACGTATGGGGATTAGAGGTTTTATCGAGTTTGATTCTCTAGATCCGTCATGTTCTGTTAAAAAAACAGTGGCACTTCGGGAAAGGTGCAGCACTCGTGCTGGACCGGATGGATGTTATGCTGGATGGATTTTACGTCCTACGGCAGGTGAATTCGCTTTTGTCCATCCGGGGTTGCGGGTCCATTCCGCCTGACGCCCGGTAGTCAGTATCCAATTTCAAGAGAGGCGGAAGGTTCCACAAACCTCGACACAAACGGACTCACTTAATTTGTTATGTAGTTACCGTTTGCGTCAATAGGATATAACGTCGGACAGAAAATCAAATAAAACGTGGATCATAGGGACGGACTGATGGCAATATTTCGGGCCTTTCCTCACTTGTGAGTCTAAGTTTTAAAAATGTTAAGAGATTTCTCTCAATCGTGTCCACTCTCTATACGTTTTTGCTGCTCTGCTGGAATTAATCTTGAATGCTAGAAACTGAGGACAAATTCATATAAAGAGATAGCGCAGCTTACGTCGGGGATCTACCTCTTAACTCTAAGAATTTTATCAAGAGGATAAAGTCTTACGATACTTGGGGTCATATATCCTACAAAGGGAATAGTAGGTTTAATACAGCCAGATCTCTCGATGATAGGTGTAACAAGTTGGAAAGTTATAAGAAACCAAGCAAAAAGTTCGTAGCGTTTTTGTACCAAAAGTCAAGTATGGTTTGCTTACATTTTAAGTGAACTTTATTTCACGTATATGTGTATCATTTTAATCGATTAACTTTTACCATTTTTTTGAGAAATCGTTATGCTCTCTATATAGACCAACAAGGATTTTTAGATGAAAATGTGTACTGATTGTAACAAGTTTCTGTTCAAATCAGATTTATACCATTAACAGAGTTCTGTAATAAATCACATTAGAGCCAAGACCGGCGCTACAGTGCATAGTCATTAAAAGTTCCTATTCAAATATTTTCAAGTTCTCGCAATTCATTAAATATGTGCATGATTTGGCGTTACAGTCATGGAAGGCAGCGCTTTTCTCCATTGATCCACTCATTTTAGTTGTTAATGTCGCAGTAGTTGTTGATAGCATAAAATTAAATCAAATGTTTTTGCCTTTTAATGGAACCAACCACTCAGAGAATGATGTCCCGTATACGCCAAACACTGTGACAGTCGCAAAGAAGTGAGCAACAAGTAGCGACCGCAGTCTAATGTGTCGGTTAGTGTTCTGTCTTCGTCGAAAAGTAAAATCTACTACACTGAGATTTGAATCGTCAAGCATTAACTTGTCAGTAGGGATTCGTGTTCACTCGTTGCAGGCGTTTCTTCATACACTTCCTAAATTCCACTAAAAATAAAGCTTTACCTTACGTTGCGTCAATTCAGGCTCTAGCGTCGTTTGTGCAGCTTCATCCATTTGTCGCCTATAGTTGCCGCATGTGACCCATTTTTCATCGCCCTGGAATGAAGATGAAATTTTGGTCCATTACATTTTTTACCGTTAGTTGAAATGGTACACAAATAGCATATTACGTCTCTTTCTGCATGCAGTCTTTACGAAATGATTGACACCTGTTTTCTGAGGACTCCTTACCTCCATAGTTAAACCATCACAAGATATGTAGAATTTTCTCAATTTTTTAAAAAATTCGATTTCATTGAGCTTGCGAACTGTATTGAGCAGAGCGCGTCTTTAATAGCGAAACTAGCATAGTGCAAAGGAGTAAACCATTTGCGATCAAGCGTCACTGTAAACGAATTTTTTCAAAAACTTACTAAACATTATCGTCTCGTTCGAAGTACTACTGCAAAGGAATGCGGAGATTTTCGGGGCATTCGATTATTCTCGAAACGTAATTACTTTCGACTGAGCGAACAAGTATCTTTTGTTTTTCCGTAGTCTGGCTTCATCTTAGGATTAGTTTTCTTAGATTGCGCTACCGTAAAAACTCTATAAACTTTTTTCTTCATTCAGTTTATGACCGTCACTTTAAATGAATATTTCATGTATTGGTTTTGGGTTTTTTTTTTGCTAACTGCGCGTTCATTTTAAATTGGCTTTCTTATAGGTAATATGCCTTTCTGGCTGTTGTAAGTTCTTTGTGGGCCAGTCACGCGCTTTTTCAAAATTGAATTGTAATCAAACTTGTTCAAACTGCCTGCCTCAACTTTTGTGACCGTGAGCGTTCTAATAGCCGAAGGCGATAAACGAATGAAAGGAGAGACGGACTGGCAAAAGCAACTTTAATCAGAATCGTATTCTGTTCGAGAACTTGTTCACTTTATTGGATTTGCATATTTTTAGCCATTGTAAAGTGAAGAAGAAATCTGGTGTATACCGTCACCTTTCCAATAAAAATAAATTGCTTATCATCTTACTAGCTTACTAACATATATGTGTAAGTGTAGATATATTCTTTAAGATTTTTCATTTGAATCTACCTGCATTTGCACACTGCAGGTGTGCTACTAAGAAATGAATTGCCTGGGGAATGACAGTAAAAATTTATTAATATTTTACAGAATTTCTATTCAAGATAGACGTCATTGCGAACTACCAACTGACGTTATGACAAATAACATAGAGACAGTTTAAGTTGTCCATGAATGTAAAATAGGCAGAGATTGCGTGTTCGTCGTCATGTTTGAAATCATGTAAAAGTTTATTGGCAAATTGATGACAAACACCTAGAGGTGCGATGGTGATGGCTACTCCTAGGCACCACCCGTTGTATTGTTCGATGTGTACAAATGCTTTTCTTATCATTCAATAAAGCAACTGCCACCTGTCACTTAATGAAATGCATCATACTGGCGTTCAGACTAACACAAACACACACACACACACATAAACACGCACACACACCCAGGTAGTCAAAGCCACGCATCGGAGTTATAGCTTAATAATAAACTATAAGTTGGTATATAGGTAGTACGTGTATATGTATTTGTTGCTTGCGGAACAATGAAACACTTTCGAGGCATTTGATTGAGGCCTCATTATGTGTGTTTGTGTATGTGTATGCGAATAACAATGTATGTGTTTGCGTATATGTATATGCAAGTTCATCAGTGCTTGCATTAACTGCAGACACCTGATGGAAAACTTCATCAACAGCCACAATTTGCTGCCGCAGCAGAGGCAATAGAATTGGTTCGTGTTTGGGCGCATTGGGTCACATTTCCCGTTTGCATGTCTTTTGCAATTTGGCAACATTCCGATGATATGCAAATTAAGTTGTTGCACTAAATGCCACCTTCGCCACACAATCAAGCAAACATTCAGTCACTCTTTGCCACCTACTGCCAATATCTCTTGACAGTTTTAAACCATATTCTCACACCCAGCACCCACATTTACTTATTTTCCTATTGCTTGCTACGAGAGAGCTAGTCAATCACTGTATAAGAGTGAAAACGTACTTATGAACTTATGCTTTAAATAAAGTATGCGCACATTTACCTTTACTTAAATATAAATTTACTAACCTTACGTACCTATGCAACATATCTATCAAAGTTATTAATATCGCAAGTTGGCTGACGTTCATGCATTTTATGATGTGTTGTGATTGATGGCAGAAAATTTCACTTTACCTTTTGATGTATGGTGTGTGAAATATGTAAGTAAGCATTACGACAACGTAAAATAAGTAAGCAAGTAAGTAAGTAAGCACCAACTACGAGCAAAGAAAGAGACGAAATAAAAGTCGAAGAAAAGAGCACACGTATAGCGTCCTTCCGTGAAAGAACAAACCGAACACTTTAAATGAGTTTGAGCTCATTTATAGAGAAAATATTGTATATAAACATATTTATGTTCACATAACCGCGTATACGATGTATATGTGTACTCACCCATCACACAAATGCTTCATTATTATGGGAGTGACGTTTGAATAGGAAGTATGGCTTACTTACACTTACTTGTATATAAATCACATATATCTGATTTTTTGTTGTTGTTTTTTTTTTTTTTTACATCGTGATGTATGCCTTGGATATGATTTACAAGACTAATTCTTTAAACGTTAATAAATGATAGATTTCTATGGATATTATACACATATACATATATAGTTGAGAACGTACGTACAGTGTATCATCAATAACGGATAAGACAAAGTTTAAGATGATTTTCCTTTTATTCGCTTTAATTTATGTGACTATGATGAGCAATGATTATGGGTACACATATATATCATATGTATTACTATACTTTAATAAATTATTAAACATTTTGGAAAGTAATGACTTTTCGCCTACTCTTCCTTTGATATATATTGTTTGTCAAAGAAGAGTAGGGAATACTTCTCCATCGCATTTTCCCGTTAATCACTTAAAAAGCTTTATTTACGTTAATATAATTTTGTTAAAGTTTGAATCTCTTATCAGAGGTTTTCTTAAAAGTGACGCTTGCTTGCATTCTTCCTTCTTCACAAACTCGAGAAGAAATATCGGGCATTGTTCAGGTTTTTTAACATTGCCTGTTTTAAACATAGTCGGAGTAAGTCAACGAAGGGTGCATATAAGCAAGGCTACAGCATTACGATAACCATCTTAAGAAAATTGAGAACATAAGTAAGAGATAAGCAGACGGAAGCACGCGTACGTAAAAAGGCGAATAAAGATGCGGCGAGTTTGTCTTTAAGTAAAGCAATATTAAGTTTTTGTAGGGGTTTTCTGATGTCACTGCATTATTCTGATGAGAGTAGCAAAGAATAAAATTGAAAAGCTCGTGCTTTGTACGCAAAAAGCGCTTTATGAACAATCACATATATGTGAGATACAGCTTCATCTTTTACATATTGCTCTTACGACGCCTCTGTTAAATTTTGTGGTTATCGAAACTAAGAAATTTACTAAATTGTTGGAAGACTTTGCAAGAATAATTTTAAAGACAATAGCAAATTTAACATTAAAGACTTACCTTACGTCGTGGATGCTCACTTTTTGCTCAGGTTCTTTAAGGTAGATTCGATTGTTGAAGGGTAGTAGCACTAAAAGGTAAAAAAAAAGAAATATTTTGAATAAAAATTAAACTAAAAGTTAAATAAATTTAACCGTCAGTTAATAGTAAAAATATATCACAATATTTATTTACACCCTACCTCACGCTTATATTTAACTGTAACTGTTAGCAGAAAAAATCAACGCTCTTGATAAAAACAATCATATGATTAATAAAATGAAATAAGAATTTAGCGTCCAAATAAGCATCTCGGTTCGGAAATTTCTCTGGCCGTAAACTTTCAGTTAGAGTTAAAGCTCTTAAAGTTTGGGCAAATGTTGTTTAATGGAAAAATCCGACATTGCCATGTGTGTTCGGTAATAGGTAAAGAATACTCAATATGTGATGATTATTTACATCGAGGACTAAGTTGGAATAACCACAAGACGGAGAGACGGATGAGAAAAAAAAGCAATTTTTCATTGTTGATTCGAAAATTACAAATTTAATGCCTTTCTTTCTCTTAATTATTACTTTCGGACAATTAATTACGGTTGTGTGTGGAAAGTGTTCGTTTAAATCAGACAGAATCAAATAACAAGAGTCGCTAAGAAGTATTTTAACAGAAGTGACAGTAGAATCTCAGGGACTGTTGGTTTTTCTGTTTTCAATAACAGTAATAGCTTTATAGAATTCCAGCGATTTAATTGCTTACTCTTTCATACTCACTCACTTATTTGCGTGAGCACAAATTCTGTTAGTGCTTTCTTGATGCGACGTCACATTCTCTCAAACGTTTGCAAAGCAAAAGCATATAGAAATCTGTGTTTTTTTTTAGTGAATATGCGCTATAGTATTACACATAAGGACATCTGTATAAAAAAAAAACCAAACATTAGGTAGTAAATGAAAATATTTTTCATTTCATCGTTCATTTCATATTCCAAATATTTCAATAAATTTCAGTGAAAGAAGTACGTATCACATATATATCTTTTTGTTCATTTTATTTTTCATCATTAGCTATACATTTCCGCCATAGTGAACAATATTCTTAAGGGTACAGCTTTAAATTGCGCAATTATGGCAACGATGATTAAAGCACAGCAAAGTTTACAGTTTCAGTTTCAAAGGATTTTGGGCTTAAAGTACTAAGAAGCGAACTTAAGTCTGCGTGTTACACTACGACATTATAGCAAAGAACATCAACCAGGAAATCAAGCAGCATAGATAAAGTAGACAATGTACAATGTTTAGGCTTAAAGTGATAAAACCTGTCATAAGTCCATGTAACTGCATTATATAACTACTTATAAGGTCTTCCGCACTGAGACGCAAACTACCGACTGCCATGTAATTTCTGTAGTTTCTTTTTGGTTGCTGTAAACGTTTCGACAAAAGAATGAAATTTTTAATATTCCATAGTACTGAGTAAGCGCGGCCGAACTTGTCAAGTGATGCCAGACCACCCATACCATATAAATGCCAATAGTTATCGTTGTAGCTATTGTGGTTTATAAGTAAAGAGTAAAAGAAGAAATTTTTTTTTATTCTTTAAAAAAGAGTTAGCCTCAGGCAAAGTTTGCACTCTGGTGATGTTCTTTGACCGATTTGGCCCAATTTCATTACTAATCTGCGTGCAAGAACTTTCAACCTTTGTGCCGCACTTCAAGCCGACTGGTGCATTTTTGCAACCAGGAGAATGTCTACCATAGACACTTCATAGATGGACACGGTTAAATCGTTTTAGAATTTCATGGTAATCATGGTAATATACATACTTTATGAGGTCTCTGAAACTTCCTCCCGAGCGTTGCAAACGTTTTGAAAAAGTCATCCATCGGTGGGGGGGTACAATAAACACATTAGAGCCAATAGTCTTGGTAATTAATGCCCATCTCAGTTTCTAGTCCAAGAACGTAATTCGTTGCTTTAAATAAATTATAATAACAGTGCATATATTAAATAGAGATAAATAATTCCTCCACCTGAGCCGGCGAGTGGGCAAAGAATCTCGACAAATTCTTCAAAGATCGTGGGTTCATACTTCAAGTGTGGTAGAGTTTTCAGTAAGTCCGATAGCCGCAGATAGTAGTGCAATAAGACTTTAGTCTTAGAATTTATTTCCTCTGCTAAATTATCTATAATAATAACTCCTCTAATGTATATATTTGTTAATTATGCACATACACTTATGTGTATATACAACAGGGCATATTTATTTTAAAAAAAAAGGAATTCTATATGCATTTGCTTTGTAAACGTTTGAGAGAATGTGACGTCATATCAAAAAACCATTAACAGAGTTTATGGCCATACAAATAATGACCATGCAAGCCTAAGCAGTTTAAATGACAGATAATTAGCAACATTGCTGCTGGTATTGAAAACAGGAACCGCAAAAGTCTCCCAGATTCTACTGGCGTTTCTTTTGAAAAATTTCCTAGACGCTCTTGTTATTCAGTTCTATCTGTTTTAAATATTATCGTCATATCGAGCAATACAACGCAGTATACAGTTTTAATCCCTTGTTCTGCGTAACCAGGTATAAATATCGAAATTTGTAAAATTCCTCATGTAGAGCACAACCCGTTTATTGCGAAAAGAACTGCAGTAGAATATGAGAAATTGTATAAATTTGTTCCAACAATAAGGTGCAGATATGAAAATACACAAGTAGAAGGGAAAATCTATAGCCTCGAAAATATGAAATTAATAAATCCTTACTAAAATATGTTGATGGGAAAAAGAACCGAAAACCTATTAAACAGTTTCAAATTTTTTAATTTTGTGAAGAGAATTTTCGGCAAAAATATTTAGCAAAACTTGTACAACATGAAAATTTAAGGTCCGTTGGTAAAAATACAGTTCTATTGTTCAAAAATGCTTGATTGTAAATTGCGTTTTACTTTTTTTTTCTATACACAGGAAATACTTTATAGAAAACAGTTTTTATTCATACATAAAAGCTTAGATGATTTGAATAATAATTCATTTCAATTTTTTGTTACTATTTTCAAATATTTCTTTTTATGCCCTATAACGCTTGTGGTGCAAGGGTATATTAAGTATGTGCGGATGTATGCAATGCAATTTGAGTTTAACCCATCTTTTGTTCTATCGATTAGTTCAGAATCATTAGACTTGTTTGTCCGTCTCTTTGCCTTTCCACCTACAGATCGCAATTTCTAAGATATTTCAATGGGACACCAATGTGTTTTGGCCTAACCATGTAAGCTTTTGTTATACTAGTCGATTCCGTATCATTTTCTGAATCAATCTGGGCTTGTCTGTCCGTCTGTCATGTGTAGATGTATTTTTGTGTTCAACTTACAGATCGCAAATTTTAAGGTATTTTGACGGAATACAGCAGATTAACGTTGTGTGGCCCATGGGTGAACCCTATTGAAAATGTTTCATTTGCGTCCACTTTTTCCATCTTTTTCAAAATTTATCGCCAAAAATTGCTGAGTAATAGTATTTCGACTTTTTAAGCTGATGTAAAAAATTTGGTTTGGCTGGGGCAATTTTTGAACCCCCTCTCACATAAACGTTCCTATGAAAACCGAATCTTTACATTAAAGATGCAGGATGAAATTTGGTTGATGTTACCGAATTAACAAAGAAATCAACTTTACCTGCCTGAATTTGGACCACTTAGATATATTTTTTAGATATCACCGCATATAAGGACTCAGGCGAAATGTAAATGCTTATATGCGCAAAAGTCCTAATCGTTAACGTTGTGTGATGAAAACTTGTTCATGACAATAATTTGATATAAAAATCAAGCGGAACAAATTGAATCTCATATATGACTAGTAAGTCGTTCAAAAAAGGATTTAATTTTTAATATTTTATGATGAAAATTGGTCCGTATTAGCAAATTAACGCTAATGAATTTGGATCACATAGCTCTAGGAAGGTTTACGAAGTAAATTGATTTTATTATATCTAAATGACGCTATGTGATGTAGTGTGCGGACTTTCATGAGAAATGGCATTTGTATGAAACTAATGTGTAACTTTTGGTATACTATTACAAAAACGAGTGAATAACTCTAACAGGTGAAGTGGTGTAGGCTATCTAATGGTCGGCCTTGCCCGGCTATAATGTTCTTACTTGTTTTTTTTTTTGAAATATTGAAGTACTTAAGGATATGGTTACTAGGCTCCTCGAATATTATTATTTTATTATGTTTCCTCTCATTTATGAGGAATTGTCAACAAAAAAACTTTTTTCTAGGTTATTACAAACCGTTAGAGGAAACGTTTTTTTTTTTTTTTTTTGGGTTATATGTAACAAACGGTGAATGGATACGAAAGGTGTTATAAATACATCTGAAAGCCACCGTAATGTTGCTCTTCAACGTAGAAAAGTTTAAACAAATTTTCTTTTAGCATCTGGATGGAGTTAAGGGCTGGAGGTTTTCACGCGAGTAATGCAATATATATGAAAATTATGCGCTTTCTTGGTAAATTTTCCTTGAAAATTTTTAATTAAATTTTCTAATTTTCCACAATGAAGACGATAGAAATGCAAAAGATTTCAGTGTTTGTTACGGTTACAAGTTTTTGTTGTTATTTACGTTTAATTTTACGGTTTTACAAAAATAATAAGAGAAACAAAACACTTCCAACAAAAACGAACCCTAAGATAACGATAATTGAATCTTATAGCATCTAGATTACACTGCAAAACTGCAAAATAGAACAAAACTCCATTAAAAACATTAACGTGCAAATGAAAAAACATAAATAACTAAAGTATCCGGTTTTAATAACACGTCTCGCGATGGGATTTTTCCCGTTTTTACGTTAAGTGGATTGCATTAAATTTAAACGATTTTGGCATACATTCTCGAAATGAATAATGAAAAAGTTTATGGCCAACAAAATGTGAAAGGTTAAAACGCTTCAAACCGCCCTTGAAAGCGATATACAAAGCGAACATAATTGTTGCTTGAGTTATTTTGTTTAGTTTTGCTTCATAATTTATAGTGAAGTATAGTGAAGTATTCGCTTAATCAGCTGGATGTGCGACACAAATGACACAATCGTCTAGGTTTCGTCATCATTCATAAACATCAGCGACTTGACATATGAATGACATGAAAATATCGGTTGATACAAGAAATTAATTTTTTTTCGTTTAACAAAATTTCATTGATTTTAATCGGGGTACTTATAGAAACGGACTCAGTTGATTGCTTCACTTAGGCTTTTCGTGAATATCCACTTTTTCTCATACGCTCACTGAAAGAGTTTGCTGCGGGCAAATCACAAGATCGAAAACAAAGCATCATTAACTTGATCTATAAATAAAATTGGAATTGTCTTTTGGCTGCAACTTTTTGGACGAGTAAATGAAGTGGCTCTCGTTGGAGTAGAAAATAAATTTGCACATCTTGCTATTAATGCATGAACATTTTTTTACCACAACAAGTTCATGTAATCATTGGGAGGGGACTGCTTGCGCACTGCTCTCTCCTCAGCCTGATATTATGATGTCTCTTACAAATAAAAAGAAAAGGGGAAATGCGAAGAAGATTGTTAGGATTATCAGTAATGCACACAATGTAACAAACATAATACACTTACACAATGTAACACATCAATTATTGCTATTTGTAAACTGGTGGTCGGTTCGTCGCTAGTGATGACATCTTTATGCCATCTTAGGAGTGATAGATAGAGAGATATATACTACAATCGGTCCGAAATCTTGGCAATATGTTCATAGTAACGAAAGTTCAGAATAACGATGACATTTATCTGTAGAATACAGGCTTTTAATCTTTCCCTACATACGAGCAACATTTACAGAAAACAGTTTCGGAAGAGGTGCGAAATGATCAGTTCAATGAGAGCGTCAAGGCAAGCATTTGTAAATGTAATTCATGGTGTTCTACCCGGCACACCGAGAGCTGATACGTTACGACGAAATTTTCTATAACAAAGTTAGGGAGATCCACGAGCTATAAAAAAAAAGAAAACAGCATTTTACCCGCTGAGTAAGCACGAACAAATGTTAATAGGTTCACTTAACGATGTATGAGCTAAAAAGACCTCCTTTCCCCCCTCTCTTCTATCAAACGTGCAAGGTAAGCGAACTGATACAACTTTAGTTTTAGCGCTCATTACGTGCCAGTGCCTTTATTACATCGGTGTGCGAGCATCGCGAAAAAGTCAATATTTGGCAGAAACGGTACTAAATCGTACTAAAAATACATATGATTTCTTCTCTTATTCTCTTATTTCAGGTTTTTTTTTACTTCTATCAAAAATCAAACTGAAGTTGGTGCAAGAGAATCGGAGAACGAATTGGATATTTATAAGAGCCACTTAAGTAAACATCATGGTCTGGAAAAGCATTAGGAATGATAAAATAACAATCGTCTTAAGATTAATCGGTTTAGAACTTTTGGGCATTGGTATGATTTAGTACATCTTTGAATCTACATATATGAGTATTTGCCATGACGTCTATTGCATCCGTGATTGAAGCATAACATACATCGCAGCTCTACAGTACAAAAAGTAATATACATAATATACCCGAAAAGTGTTTTCATTGATAAAGTAGTGAAAAGTTTACTTATGCAAATGAGGCTAAGGAATGTACTGTCCTTAGTAGCCTTTATTCTTATGGAACGATTCAGAGAGAGTTTAGAGAAACGGAATTTAACGAAAGCAAAAAAATTCACGATAAGAGTTAAGTTCTGGAGAAATCGGTCGGTTTGTGTTTATATACTTTTTGTCAGTTCATTCAACAATCCGCGGCAAAATTTAAACACCTAATAATTAAAGTACTGTTACGTGTGTGACTGCTCTTAAGCAGTCAGCTTCAATATTATTATTATTCACAAAAGTTTCCAATGAATTTTGAATAAAATTTGTTGCAAGCATTACATGCGCAGCTATAAAGAGAAGAAAAACAAATTTCCTAACACTATATTATTACAAGAAAGTGCGTGAAAACTTAATCCCACAAGGCAAGCAGTGGAGATTTGAACTGGCGAACATTGACGTGATAGTGGCTGTTCTTCCCTACTCGGCTGCTCATGTGGGATTAAAAAACGTTGTGCCTCTTGACCAACAAATCGCTCCAAAGGGACTAAAGAAGGAGGCTTTGGGTCAAAACAATAGGTCTTTGCTTTAATTTCGAAAAGTCTGTGTTGTTCACTTGTGTAATATTGCGCAATGGGTTTCCGCAAAGAAAATTTTCCTCATGCTTAAAATTGGTGGGTCATCACCTTGTCATCATCTTATTGAAGTTTTATGCATAAGTGGTTATGAAAAATAATCTATATATTGATATGAGAAATCTTTTGATTGAATTTTTTTTTTTTTTTTAATATTACTATACTTAATAGCAGAATTCCATTTAGATTATATTACATTTGACTTTCAATATCTATTCAATTTTTTAAATCGTTTACTATCCATTTTGACATTCGTTTTCAGGTTTTCACATTATCCTACACAGCTGTTCATTTATTACTTTTGATAGTACATTTGCTTTTATTATAAATCTGATTTCGTCTTTTTTTTTTTTCTACATAATTTACTCTTCCCATTAATAATCGAGAGACAGAGACATATGTTGCTCAACATTAGGTCAACATTTACTTAATCATATGTGCCTTACAAGACACATCACGTGGCATTTGGGAATATTAAGAGATATACTTCTCTTATAATATTAATGAGAGATGGCAAGTTTTAAAATGAAAGAGTAAGACATAAGACAATTTCTCACTAATCCTATGAAAACAAAAAGGAAAGTCTAATGAATAAAACAATTACGAGCATGGAAATGTTGTAAAGGCTGATAATCACAGCAACAAGAACAACAGCAAAAACAATATTAACAAATTCAATTCTGTTATGCTTCTACACTGTAAGGTGTTACTTATTGCATGGTAAGTGCATGTGTGTGTATTAGATATGGACTTTCGAAACTATGTGCATGCACTAGAATCCTTGTGAATACATACAAAAAGTATGAAGCATGAATGACTGACCCACATTCGGCAGTGCACAGTGCATGCTTCGAAAGGGTATATATATATACATATATATATATATATGTATATGAATAATGAAATTGGGAATATAATATAAAATGAGAGCACTCTACGGTAGACGTTACAATTGAAATGGAATCATGTCATTGAAATGATTTTTCTAAAAATCTAAAAAGGCACATATGTAGCTATATATGTGTACATGTACCCTTATATGCACGTATGTAATATGTACACATTATATTTAAATATATATATATATGTATATGTGTGTATATATATGTATGTATATATATATATGTATATGTGTGTGTATGTATATTATGAAATATATTTATGTACGTACACAAACACACACATATATATACAGTTTTTTTTTTTAAATTCGTGTAAAGGAATGAATGGAAGGAAATAAGTTATATTTATTAAGGCCGGCATAATTAAATATTTATTATTATTAGATTTAGCGAAACTCTCTTACCTTCAAAAACGAGAATTATATTATTTACGTTAACATTTTTCAACATTCTGTATAAAAATTTTGTATAATAAAACAAAATTCTTTTGTGTAATTTTAAGTTATGCGAATACTAGCAGACAGACAAGCAGACGACGAAAGTTATATTACATATACATTACAGTCTGTCAACCCTAACGTTACACTGCAGTCTTATTCATTAAACCGCTGCTTTTCGTTTTCTCTTCGTCTCTTTCTCGTTTTCTCTTTCCTTCTCTCTTTCTCGTTTGTCTCTCAATATTTTCCTAATCTCTCTTCTTTTAAGATAGGGAGAAAGGAGAATTCATGTGAAATCTTAGAGCGAGTAATTAGTTTTTGCTTTAAAGCGCAGGACGCGAAGCTCTCTTTTTATTAGAAAAATTTGCTGAAACTTTATCAGGTTTTGACTTCGGTTTGTTTACCGAACAGGATATACTAAGCGCGCGAATATGAAATAAAATGAATTCGCCGCAAAATGTCTCATTAAATACTTTGCTGGCTGGCAACCTAACTGCGTGATTGACTGTGTGAGCCAACAACTAGTACTAAATACATATATATATAGATATAAGTGTATGTGTCTGCGAACAAATATGACCCATCATGTGCGTGTGTGTGTGTGCGGTGTTTCATGGCGACTAGCACAATTCATAAACAGTTACAAAATTTAGTTGATGTTTAGTTGTTCATAAGAGTCCTTTAGCTACGGGCAACAGCATCGGCAAACTCACAGATAAAAAGAGAGCGATAAACATATATTTCTATCTATCTACCAATATACATATGTATATATAAATATATGTATAACGGAATGAAATGAATGTGTGCGTGTGTGCGTGTGTGTGCGTGCATGTGCACGACCGACAACATCGGTTGCGGGTTTTAAAAAACAAAACACCGTAACATTGATGGCACAAATGCTTGCGTTGTGGTTGCGGTTGTTGCTTTCGCAAGTAAGCGCGTTTGCATTTTACCAGATAATCCATAACAAAGCGTGTAAGACATAAAAGTGAAAATATAATGAAAGTATTATTATTACCAAAGTTCGCTGAATTGTTTTTAACTTGAAGCATAACGACAAAAAAAAAAAGACTTACGTGTAAGTTGAGAATAATATAAAACAGTTTATCATACGCACCGTGTAATGCGTTTAACGCTATTGTTTTTGTTTTGTTTTTGTTTCTTTAATAGACTCGGAAGAAAAGAGAGAAAAAAATGTTCATCATACGTACGGATTATGACTTGATCATTACTTAAATATTTTTGGCCGTTGAAGTGCTTAGAAATGTGAATTAAAAAATATTCATCCTACGCATTATTCAAACGGAAATATATACTAAAATGTCTAACCAATGAACTATTTCAAAATACTCATACGCACTGTTTATTTATCTCTTTAACTTTGTTGTGTAATTGTTTAGACTACAAAAATTTGCTCATAATGATATGCAAATATATGGACCACTGATGTAACGTTTTTTTTTTGCACTTTTATTTTTTTATGAACTTAGCAAAAAAAAAGAAGCTTTTTTTTATGAACTTGGCAAAAAAAAAAAAAAAAACAAGAATGATATATAAAAAAATTATATTCAATGTGAAGCAATCCATTAAAAACAGTTACTGTCAGGAATATTTGATAAATGTTTGCTGAAGAAGATGAAAAAAGTAGTGAACTTTGATAATATAACGTATTAGCATAAAATAACGACAACAACAGCAACGACACCATGACGATGCTATAAAACTACAACAATTAAATAATGTGAACAGCTAAAGGAACAAAAATAACAACAATAACAACCCTATGCAACTAGTGATAATTGTGTTGGTTTTGTAACTACGGCACCTTTGCGCTCTTAGCACACGTATATACAGATACATATATCTATATATATATATATATATATATATGCAATGCAAGCATTGCAGTGAATAAACATTAGTAACACCATTTGCATGTGTACGTGTATGTACGTGACACTATCTGATGGTCTCTGATATATTAAAAATTCTAATGTAGCAACATATGAACGTTACAAGCATAAATGTAAAAAAAAATTAATGAATATTTATGAGGCCCTCGAGTAAACATAGAGCGATTCCTACAAACAGTCAAAGTGAATTTCTTTGTTTTTTTTTTTTGTATTTTTATTTTTTGCTTTTTCTCGTTTTTGATATTTTATGTGCATAGAAAATGAAAATAATGAAGTTAGTCATTAATTTATGTTAATGAAAATTTAATTGCTTTGTTTTTGAATACACATTGCCAAAAAAAAAAGGAACACGAAAAGAATCAAAATACTATTTTGCTAACAACAAGCAACAAGGAAAGAACATTAACAGCATTTAAAAATGTATTGGCATTTTTTTTGTTTCCATTCCTTTTTTTTTTTCCTTTTGAGAAAGCAATCATATTTCAGATCTGTGTATGCCTACAAAGTCTGCGTAAATGTTACATGGCGGATATATTTTACTTTAGAAAATTTTGCTAGAGTGTGGAATTAGACCACTCCGAAAGTCCAAGAGTGCTACTAATAAAATTACTTTTTAGTTGCTAAAGTGTTGCTATCCTTAAACTTGACTTAAATTTCGCAATTGTTTTTCTCTTCAATGATTCCATTTTTGAGAAGATATATTCCGCACTACTTGCGGTACAAGGCCATATCGAGTTTCATTATCATTTGAGTGAATCGATGTGAAACTGGCTGTCTGTCGATTCATCTTGTTTTCTTCTGCCCAACTTACACGCAACGATTTTTGAACTCCGTCAACCTGGTATTTGTAGGGGAATCTTCGTAGTTTTGTTACATTGTTTTAATTTGTTAAGTCGTTGTTTTTTTTCGTGAATGAGGTTTTTTTTATCCACTAGGAGCCGAACTAGGAGCCCTAGGAATTCTGCGGAAAAGCCCTGCAGTTAGTATTGCAAGCATGTGAAATTTTTCCATTAAGAATATATATTACGGGCTATCGAAACTGAAGTCATAGCTTGAACAATTCATCTCGATTTTTTCTACGTTTTGTTTCTTCACATTTCTTGTTTATGTTTAAAAAAATTATTTATAAATGTGTTTAATTTTACGAGAAATGTCAGGACATTTAAAAATGTCCAATCAACAATTTTTCCTTCTTTTTCTCTGAGAGCATCACTATGCATATTTTTCGAGTTAATATACAAAATATATTCAATTTTATGCATTCATTATAAATGAAATTAAATTTCCGCTTTAATGTATAAAACCTTATGTGTTTCCACGTAATTGGCCACGTTCACTATGTTCTGTTTTTTTCTTTCTTTTCCAGGCCAAGGATAGATTTAAATGAATGAATTTAAAAATAGTTAAAATAATCTTATCTCCTCAGAAGATAACATAAAAAGCTTAATAGATTAAAACTATTTTTCTAAAATATTCATAAATAATGTTAAATTAAAGGAAGCGTATAAGGCTTAGCACAAGCCACAGTAAAATGGAAATTTAAAAAAAAATTCTTTTCACACTTGAAATTTAACAACTTTTCTTTATAAGTTGGTTTTCCTCGTCTGCTTTTATGTATATTTGCTAAATACTCTTGAAAGTTGTGTTAAGTTTTAACTTTAAATTAACAAAATTCAAAAACATCTCGCATATGACGTAACCGCATTTTAACGCTTTCGCTTCACATATCTCGTGAATTTTTTCGTCACTTTTTTCGCTGGCGTTTATTTTAACGCTGTGCACATTTTAAATTATAACGATATCAACATCTTTGCAGAGCGAAAATTTTCATCTTTGATTCCATATGTGTCTTAAAGCTTATCAAGCAGCAGCAAAAGTTCCAAGTTTTTAAAAAAAAAACTATTGAAAACTTTCTTGATAGCAATTATAAAATGATTTCTAACATTTAGCGCCTCACAAATAATCAAAAAAATAAAAAAAAAAAAGCGCTGATACAATTTTAAATATCTTTGGCTAATGCGTCAGCAGATTAATGACAGTTCGACAATATTTCCGGGGTCTCTTATTTCATATTTTTATAAACATCAGCTTCAAATTGAGCTCTTAACACTTTTAAGCATTTCCTAAGATATATCCAGACACCCGTTGAGCACAAAATTTGATGGAGTTGCTTTTTCTATAATGTAATTAACACCTGAGGCTCGAACGTTTAAGAATCTTAAGACCGTTCTAAGAAATATGTTAAGCACATGCCTTTGATCGACATAACATTTTAAGTCGAGTTGTCTGAAGAGGAAGCTCGATTCTGTTCCATTCTGAAGATTTATGTTAGTAAACTTTACGTAAGTGGAAAGTCCGCAAGGAAGATAATTGCTTTGAGAATATTCCTTAAGCCTTTCTGGCTATTTATAGCTTGACTGACAAGTGAGTGTGCAGCACTCAAACGATTTTTTGTTTCCGAATTTCTTTGAAAGCACCAAAAGTTTTCACAATACGGGTGCGCATCCAATCTACTGACGGTGGATAGTAATGGTCTTTGATATTTAGCGTCCGTACCTGCCTTGACGGCTTATAATATAGAGTCCATAAGTTTAATGGGTAACTTACGAGCGATTGCTGAGCGATTGCCCTGCTCGCAAGACAATCTTGCAAGTGGAAGAGTCTATTCCAAGACCGGATTACCAGATATGGTTCAAATCTTTCCGTCTGGGCAACGCCCACCTGCTCTTTTAATTATATGATCCCCCCGCAATTGAAATAACCGCTACCGCCATGAGTACAACCCAGCAGTTAGGCCTTATACGTTGCGTCAACCGAAGTATTCGCGAAGCTATCTTTAGAGACGTTCTCCTAAGCATATGTGAATGGAAAACTTGACACTCGCGGATGCAATAGTTTGACTATACAATGCAGAGTTATCGGGATAATGCGTGTAATTATTACGCACACTTTTGCGTACGGATTACCCAGATTGCCATTGAACTTTGTCTCCCATGGATTTTAATGCACAAGGGGCAGACATCAATCCAACATAATCAGGCACCAAGACACTACTGCTTTTTTGCCCACTTCAATACAAACACAGAGCTACGGGAAATCTTGAGACCCCATAATATCTGATTTCTTAACAGAGAAGTCCGCAAAGCAAACGATTCCTTTCGCTTTCAATGACTTCTGGATGGTAGGCTTACCGTCGCCGATATCTGCCGTAATGACGATAGATATAAAATATGTATTCTCCATGCTTTTGTTTTTTTTTTATTGTCAAATAGTAAAAAACCCGCCACTGAGACGCGAAACGACATGCGCGTTATGTATGAAAAGAGTCTTAAGTGATAAGTCACGTGTGGAAAGTCACGTGAGAAACTTTGGCGGAAATGTGATTTCTAAAAGTTTTTTCGCTATGGTCGGCCAATTATAAAAGCAAGCTCGGAAAACAAAAGAGATGGAGGTTATTCGCCAAAACAACTAATTAATTAACGGATTAATTGATTAAATGAATTTTTCAAATCAGTAATTTTTTTAAATTAATTATTTATTTAATTAACTAATTAATGAAATTTTATAATACAATTAACTGTTATTAATTATTTATTTAATTTAGTATATTATTAGTTATATTATTTAGTAAATAATTAAAGTAAATTAATTATTTAATCTTTGTGTTATTTAATTACGTTAATTACACTAATCATGTTATAATTTGTTTTACATTTTAATCAATAAGTCCATACATCCCTATTTAAGCTAACTAATTTAATTAATTAATGCAATTAAATTGTTTGCAATTGTGTCTATACCTTATCTGCATATAAGATCAAGGCGAGGTTTTTCATTACAGTTAAATATATTATTCAACTGAAAAAAACGTGCTTTGAGTTCATTCGTCAATCGATTATATCCTTTATAGCCCATTAATAAAGCAGTTAGTTAGTTTTGTCAATGCCAGATGCTTTAGAATTGGCTTTGTTAATACTACATCATGCATTAGCTCGTGCAAGTCAAAATAGCAGTCATGCATAACTTTATATGCAATAGACAAGCCTACCGTAAAGACACTTGCAAAAAAAAAAAAGAAGAAAACTGTTACCGCAAGACACTAACACTTAACACTAGCGCGCCCACAATTAACAGAAACAATTACAAATTGTTATCCATTCATATGAAATGACGGATATTCAAGATTTGTCTCAATCACACGCACCTAGAGGCGAAACACTATAACAAGACACAAATCAATTATAAGCCTACTAGTGTTCAATGAATTGATTTTAATCGTTTCGTTGTGCGTATTGATAGAAAATGAAACGAAATTGTTTATGAATTTTAAATGAAAAGAATTCTTTAATTGCAATGAAAGCGCAACGAAACTTAATAGTGAAATGAATTCACTTAAGAAGAGTAAAAGAATATTTGTCTGAGCACCGCTTGTTGTTTGTGTGTGTTTCAGCATATTTTCTTTTTCTTTTTTTTTATAAACTTTCCATCTTTGCTGCTTTGCAGTAGGCGTTATCATTTGTAGGCGGGGTCCATTTACCTCTTCTATGGACCTAAATTAAAGGCCCGCTCAGATTTATTATTATTATAATAATTTATTGAGAGAAAGAAATAAAAAAAAGTGACTAACCTTCTCAACCTCCAAAACAAGAGCTGAAAGGATTCGCATATAAGGATAAATCGATTAAATATCTTCAAATAGATATATTACAGGATCTTTGAGGCCTCACATATTACATTATCGTCAACCCAATGTCATGGGGAGTTCAACTGGTAATAGCTGGGGATATGAAGTTTAATAGAAACAAGGAAACAAATCACTTGTTCTGATCCAACGTCTAGAGATCGTTCGCGGCTTTTCGTTGTAGCAGCAGTTTATGCCTACATTTACGGAAGAATATTCTTCAGTTACACTTCAACTTTCTTTTGTTTCCTTTGTTTGTTTTTTTAGGCGACCAATCATGACCAAAATTCACTTCATTCACTCAAATAGGGCTAACTAAACCAAGGCGGGGGTTCTTAAAGTGTGAAGACACACACATTAGACTTTAGGTGGCCCTAAAAGCGAAGCACACTACTACTATAATAGTTGGATGATTTTCGCATTAACAAGTCAAAGTAATATGTCAGATAACTTTTGAAGGTGGCAATGACTGTCTCTTTTTCTTTTTTCTGTTCTTTCTGATCGTCCATGTGTTACACGCATAGGATGAATAATTGATTACATTAAAAAAATAAATAAAGATCTGAAATGAACGCATCTAGTAAAAAGTCAATCACATGTTGGAAATTGTCGCAAGCTCAAGTGTCCAAAACGGTGGCTAGCTCGAGTTTTTTTCTCCGTTCCAGTTCATAAATGAAAAACTATAGTGAGCCCATCATTAAATACTCTACGTCACTTTGCTTAAAGCAGTTCTCCATATAACCAATTTCCGTTATATGGAAAGTTGTTGAAAAAGTGTCCCAATCTCAACAATTTTCAATAAATTTTGTCTTTAGGTCAACCCACGTCAATGAACCGAATTTCATCGAAATATTTTAAAAGCTTGCGAATTCAATACAAAAAAACAGGACGGACAGACACAACTAAGTCGATTTAGAAAATGATATAATAAAAGGTGGAGCCATCTCAGATCCATATGGATGTTGAATATATCCGTACCAACTTAATATATTCTTCTACCACATGTGGTGTAATATACACTAAAAAATTTCTTTAGGCAAAGCTAATAACAAAAGGCAGAGATACGCAGGGAAGTGAACGACGCCACTTGGCCTGTTCGAATTGCGTTTAGCATAACGTGATAACAGTATCAAGCCTAACGTCATTTCCTAATGATGATAAAAAAATATATAAAATATTGATAGGATTGTTTGTGCGAAAAAAAAAAGATGCTAATAAAAACGGAATATATTTATATGCCATAAATGAAATAATTTTTAATTTGTAGTAGTTTGCGCATTAAATCGAATGATGATTTAATTAAATTGGTTTTTATTTTATTATTATTATTATTATTATTATTACTATTATTATTGTTATCGTTATTACTATAATTTATTTTTTTTCCTCTTATTTTAAAATATTTACACAGATTACAGATAAAAAGAACGAAAAAAATAAAAAAAAAATAAAAAACCGACGAAAAATCAATGCATGGATATATGTTTATCGACAAACACTATCAACATAACAATTAGCGTGAGTGAAAAAACATGTAGAGCGCAATAACGTAAAGATTGTAATAATGTTAATAGCCAAGTTAATAACACCGTTTGGAAGATTTAAACAAAAACCCAAAATCACTTAAAATATTTTATGCAAAGCCAAGAAGAAGAGAAAAAAAGCACAAAATTAAAAATTAAATCAATGAAAAAAAAAAAAACCAATTCAATGAATTTATTATTAATTTTAAATATGTTGTATGTGAAAAAAGAAATCAGAGAGAATGCAATTGCAAAGGTGATAAATAAATAAATAAATAAATTTTTCCATAAGCATGTTTACATATACATCCATACATACATATATATATATATATATATATATACATATATATATGTATATATATAAACACAATACCAATCGCAATGTTGACACACGTCAGCCATTTGCTGCGTAATATGAATGAATGAATGAATGAATGAATGAATGAATGAATGAATGCATGCGTTTGCACATGATGTTATTTGTATGTATGGATGCATTCAAATTAAACGAAATAAATGAACTAAATTAATTAAATATTTTAATAGTTGCATTAATTTGTCGCTGTCGTTCATACAAATACATAAAAACGAAAATGTTTTACTTAAAAAAAAAAAAAAAAAACAATAAATAAATTCTTCTTAATCATAAGCATAACGCAATCAATAGCTCTTCTACAACACGGTTTAGTAAAACAAACAAAGACCTCAAGCCTTAAGATATTCATGGACGCGTGGTAAATAGACGAAATACTCTCGCTTCGCTATATAATTATATCGCTTGTCATGTGTTGATGGAATTTTTGTGGTTCCCAAAGCGAATTAAAGATTGAAACTTACATAGGTACTAATAGGTCTTGGCTCAGTTACTTTACTTACGCAGTTTCGTCAACTGGCGCAACTACCCGATCTAAGTTAAGGATAGTTCTACTTTTTTACTAACAAAAGGGTTTAAAAAACCAATGCCGTTACTTGATCTTTACGCAAATGAGAATCATTTGCAATATTTTCATCTTACATAATAAATATCTTTATAGCCATCATCGAAGAGTTTAGTATGGTTTAGTATGGTTTGGTTTGAAGCCGGAGATCTCGTAAAGTGCATATGTTCTCTATCAGCCTAAGAGTATACTATGTTCGTTTGCATCTAGACTCTTCTGTCTGTCTATTACATGTTGTTCGAAAACTCATGTTCGTAAAAAATTGAGTCACAACAACGAATCTCGTCACATATTAATTTGACATGAGTTAGATGCGTTTGCAAAAACTATCTTAAAATGGAACGATGAAGCGAACACGTTGCGCCGAAAGCCACGCTCATAATAGACAGAAACTTGTAACTTACAGCACATATATAGATATAGATATAAATATCCATGTGGATGGAATGATAAGATGAGAACTAAATGCTGCTTCTTCCCAAAAGCAGTACTGACCTTATTTTTGCTTTGGTGCTGAGACTCGCCAGTACATGCTTGCATGTTTTAAATTGAAAAATAACCAAAGTTGTTACTCGACGACTCAATCGATTTTGGGCGAGTACAGGGATGGGAGGGATGATTTATTTACTAGTCTTTTCTAATCCCCTTCGAAATGGATGCATCCTGGTGAGATACCAGCAGCAACTGATGACTGGTAAATGCAAATTATTTCCTATTTTATGTCTAAAAGTTCAGTCCAGTTTTTTAAAGGCTTCCACATGTTGTAAGTACAGTTGACTTGGGTAACTTTAAACAAGGAATGAATTCGAGTAAATGACTGTGTATAGGGATTTCATACAATTAACATTCATATACTTTATAGTCTTCTTCTTCTTCTTCTTCTTATTCTTTTCTTCTTCTTCTAGAACTCTACAAATCAGCGAACAGATGTTTGTTGAACAATGTGCGTGCTATTTGGATTGTTTTCGATTAATTTTGTTCGATGCATTCGTTCGAAGGTCGTTCTTAATGTCTGTAAAAATCAAAATAAAAGAATAATCCGTCTGTTTGAACTAAAGCCAAAGTAAAACCCATTAATTCTTGCCTTCCCCAATAAATCCTTCCTGTACCTGTATTTCCTTGGGGCCGGTCAAGAGTTTGCATAAGAATCGTCTCGATTCTTTAACTGATCCGTCTAAGTTTAATAAAATATTTTGCGATTCCAAACTGTTGACTATAGTAGACTCGTCCTAAAGGGAGTTTGTACTTTCTTAGTTATGACTTTGCTCCAACGCAAATATAAGAATCTGAACTCATAGATCTATTTATCAAAAAAAGTTAAAAATCTTAAATAATCTGTCTTCCTGGTCACACACAATATTTTCCTAAAGACAAACTAATCTTTGATGTACATCTTAACACTATAATTGTAAGCCTAACGTTGGTGGATTATGTTTAGCTTGTTGTGTACATCGAATGGATTCAATGTTTATCCTCCTTCCTCACTAAGTCTTATTTGTGGTCAATCTTTCCTCTGATGTATAAATTAGTTTTTAACTTCTATCCGAATTTGTCGTCATATAAATCTTCGCACAATTCTATATTCCATAAGACAAAAAAAAAAAAAAAGAAAAACGTACTCTCGTCGATATGTGTTTTCAAAATTAAAATTTCTCTTCTCTCATCCTTTTCTTTAGCATAATGAAATTCGATTGAATAATTTCATCCCAGCATTTCATTAATAAAAACGGAAAAATAAATTAACATAAAATTCATATATGAATTCATATTCGGAAAGATATATAAAAACTTTTTTTTATACGCTCAGCATATAACTCGTAATATAAGAGTAATGTGCGTAAATTGGGACGTAGTTGTAAAAATGAGTTAAAGAAAGCAAGTAAGAAAATTATATTCGGTCGTGATCGAATCTCTTATGTCCATCACTGTTATCCTAAAAAGGACTAAAAAAAAGGCCAAAATTCATACTTAATGATTTCATAAATTTTCATATTTAATGATTTTATTTGGGCGCCATTGATTCATAATAAAAGTGAAAATTTATATGGGGTATGAGTAACAAGCAAAAGCTTTATGAGTAACAAGCAAAAAATATTCGCAGTTTTTCATGCATAGGCAAGCTAACGTCACAGGCATGTCTTTCGACCGGTTTGGTAAATTTCCAAATTCTTTGGCGAATTTGTAGGCGATATTTTCATTTTCGCGAATAGTAGAATGTTTACCACACTTACTACGCAGTTGGGCAGACGGACAGAGAGATATGTTTAGGTGCACACAGAATTTGAAACTGGTTAAGAATTTATGTAACGTATTGGGGTTTTGAAGGTTGCTGCTCCGCGCATAAATGTATAAAAACATTGAAAAAAAAATTAAATTTCGATAGACTATAACATTAGGTAGGCGTTGCAATTTGTAAATTTCATTTTTGTACAGGTATTAACTACAGTATAGCACACAGAATATACGTTCGAGTTGTTTAGTTTCACCTGCGGTGGCTGATGAGTAATGAGCAAAAACCCCAATTTTATGTTCCTTTTGAGAAGCGGCAGTGTTCTCAGTTTACGTAGTGCTGTAATCATGTCCTTCGACCGATTTCGCCCACTTTCACTACCAAACTGCACGCAAAAACTTCCAATATTTTTGTCAAACTTTAAGAAGAAAGAAGAATTATAACAAAAAATATTAATGGACAGACGGACATGCTTAAATAGATTCAGAATTCGACGCTGGTCAAGAATATGTATACTTTACGGAGTCTTTGAAGCTGCCTTCTGGGCGTTGCAAATGTTTTGTAAAAATTAGTATATCGCTCATCCGCCGTTGATGGGAACAAAAACTTATGTGACTTCAATCACTTTACAGCATTAAATTTGCACTTGTTAAGGAGAGCAAATAAGGAATAATTTTCATTTTCACGCCTAGTGGATATTAGCCAGCATAACGTGCTTCAGTTTCAGCCAAGTATCTAGATACAGCTAAAATGATTTGGCTTTAGAGACGCAAAGATTCAGTTTTTCTCGCTTTCGTAATGAAAAAGGCCACTCAATAAGTTCGTAGGCTTGCACGATTTACGATAACTATTGACGATTAGTGCTATTTAAAGGTCAGATAGACTCGTCAATAGCGGCAAAATCTACATGTTATCCCAGGACTTTATTGAGTGATGTGTTATAAGTTAAGTCCTACTCGGAAGTTCTGTCTGTTCCAACTACAATAAGCTTCAACAAGTATTCGCATATGTGGAATATACGTTTGCTGATCTAGCAAATGAGTTGAAACGAAAATTATTGAGGTTAGTATTAAGGGAGAAGCGAGGCCTACTGATAAAGTTCTCTTACGGCACTGTGTTTTATTTACTCGCAAGAAGGAGGCAATGCTATAGAAGCTTGTAAAAATTTATTGAAAGGGTTTAGTGAAGGTACAGTTTCCGACAGAAGAAGATGGTTCAATATTTGAATTCAATCATCATTGATCGGCGAAAATGCTTTCTTGACAACAACGGAGATTACGGAAATATTCGATTCAGTTCGTTAAAATATTTCGGATCATACTCGGAAACTAGTCTTTTGCTTAATTCTAAAACCGGGCAGAATTTTCCTGTAGACCCATTATTTTTGTGTACTCCTTCTAATAGAAAAGAATTACATATGAGACCAATGAAAATGGTCGTAGTGTATTTAAGCAATTGGCAATTCTGGAAGCAACAACAATTCAGCTTCAATTAAACATTTGCGATTTATTGAAAAAAGAAATGAAAAATTGTTAATGAATTTTTTCCCCCGTAAACAAATTAAAAAAAAAAAAAATGAAGAATAAAGCAAAATAAATAAAGTGATAAGTAAATTTATACAACAATTGAACAATTTACAGTTATTGATTAAAAAAAAAAAGAAATAAAGAAAAAAAAAAGAAAAAAAAAAAACGAGCAAATAATAAAAATCTTTCTTTACGCACCTGGGCTACAAATTCAAGGAGAAACCCTGATGGGAAAGCAAGAAGAAAAATAAACATGGAATCTGTAAATTTATTTATTTTTGGTAAGTATGTTATGCATTCATTCATTTATTTATTACCCGTATATGCATTTATAATAATTATTATTAATGAAAATGAGTTTGCGTGCATCTTAACGTTAATGAGATGCGGCATAATTTTTGTGCGAAAGCGTAATAAAAACAATGAATATTTCATCTGGTTACATGAATTTCATTGCGAACATATGCAACATTTTGTTTATATGAAAAATGTGTAAAATTTTCAATTTTATGCATTACATTCAACTCACTTCATTCAAATTAAATAACTTGAAAATTTTTATATCGGAAATCATAAATTTATGAAACACTTGCATACAAACATGAATGAATATGCAATTTTTTGAAAAAAAAAAATATATATATATATATTTATTCTTATACATGTTGATTGGAGAGATGAATTCTTGTAACTTTTTTTTTTTTTTTTTTTTTTTCAAAAGTTTTCCATATTCACTTAGGCAATTTCGGGTTAAAAATATTATTTTGCTTATTAAGAATTCAATACAAACAAGTAATGTTGTTTAAGAGGGTACCTTCCCCATCGTCCTGGGTATTATTAAGTCGGATATTATTTTGAGATATTCGTTTTGTTCTTCAAGCTGACAATCGAAATTTCAATTATTTCTTTGGTAAATTCTTTGGTAAAATTCTATTAATTTGTTTTATTTGATTTTATTTTATTTTTTGATTTTTTACCTCATAACATAATACCTTTTCGATTTAAAAGGTTTGTGGCTCAATTTTTATTGATATATCAAAGAAAAGGTAGAAAAAGCCTTGAAATTTTAATCAAATCGTATAACCAATTAATAGGTTTTAAAATAAATAAACAAATTGAAAATTAAATTATTTAAGTTTTTATTCTTCCCTTTCGATAGGCTGTTCAGGATCAGTTCTTGCTCATTGCAATATTGCAGTGTACAGGGTGACCTCTACCAATGTAAATGCAACCACCGCCACAAGGCGTATACAAGTACTTAGATTATAAGTCACAGTAAAATGAGAAATCGATTTCCCTACGTTTGCTTCACTACCTACCTGTCTGTGTATCTATCCTTATCTCCGTTTAACAGATTTAGTCACAAAGTGTTTCTTATCATTTTTATAAGATTAGGTTTGGATATTAGCTAAGCTCGTCTATCCCATACTTAGCAAAAACTTAATTATTTTCCATTTTAAAGCCATCATGGAAGGATGAGGGGTATAACCATTTTGTCAAAACGTTTGCAACGCTCAGAAGGAAGCCTAAGAGACACCATGGTGTACTTGATCAGCATCAAATTCTACACCGATTTGAACGTATTCGTCTGTCTGTCGTTCCGTCGGTCCGTGAAATGTGCGTGGTGAACAATCTGCTGGTCGCAAAAATGCAACTATGGGCTTTAAATTTCGCACAAAGATCGGCACTGTATTGTATAGGTGGAGCTGCAGCGCCTATTCAAAAATCAAAAAAGTCCGCCACGCCTACTCAATAATATAGAATATTAAAACTGCGTTCTTTTATCAAAACATTTGCGGCATCCAGAAAGAAGCTTCAGAGACCAACCCAACGTCTATATATATATATATACATATATTAGTATTAAGGTGGCGGTCGAATATAATTTTCTTATTCTTTCTTAAATTATGGGCGCGCAATTAAAGTTGTTTTCGTGGTAAATACGCAAACGCATTGTTATAAAACGTCACTTTTTATAAAGGTCAAGCGGCATGTGTGCGTGCAGCTTTGGAAAATTTAAGCGACGCTTCTCCCAAAGAGTTGTGTTTACTTTATTTATGTTTTTGTACAGTAAAGTACAAGGGCAAGTAAACATTGAAAGGTAAGCGAAATGGGTGTTTAAATGGTTATCTGATAAGCAGAAGAAAAAAAGAGTTGACGATACTTGACGGATTTTAGATAAGAAGAGGAACGGATGGGATGATTTATTGAGAAGATGCCGTCCCTAGCTGATGCTAGAGATGCATACATGAAATCCTTAGATGCATACAACTATTTGCAAGTGATAATTTGTGCCCTCCACCATTTAAAAGTCTTACTTTGAAAACTTTGATAGATGAGGGAAGGCGAGGCTTATCAAGCATCTTTAATTATGTAGTGCCCTTAAAGTTTTGCAGTTATCAAAATACTCCTCGGCTGTCAATTCTTCGTTGTTTCGACGCTGACGAGTTTTATTTGTGCATGCGGTATTAGGAGTGGCGCACAATGACCCAGCAGCGTTTAACCCTTTTTGCATTTGGATTAGCCACGCATCTCAAACTACCATCCGACTTTTTCTCCGTGGGCTTTTAATGTTCTTTTTTTTTTTTCTGATAATTTACTAACAACCACATGAAAGTATGTGCTACTCAGAGTAACATAGTTGAGATATCTTTTTCATATTTTTTTGGCAGTAGAATCATTTCTGCGTCATTCAAATAAATGAATGAATAGAGAAGAAATATGCGAAGGGTTTATGTATTAAGCTTCCAGGTTTGAAAAATTTTCTTGATCGTTTTAATGGCTTAAAGGCAAGCCTTAATGTACTGAATGAATCACTTTATAGTAAACGAAGAGCGATTTATCTTGTGGCTAACCAAGGCAATCAGTCGAACTGCTGCGAGGGCTAAAGACTAGAAATAGACAGAAGACCAAGGAAAGAGAGAGGCACGCTTCTCAAATGCCTTTGCAAATCATTCGCAACAAATTATGAATTGAAAAATTACATAACATAAATAAATGATGGGTAGCGACAAGGCGTCGACCAAAGTCGATTAAAGGAAAATCCTATAGAAAATAACTTGGTGTTTCTATGTGTTCCTGAAATTTTCAAAGCGGAAACCGAACATTTCCTTTCAGCTTTACGTAAATCATGTTTTAATTATACGCGTACGTATGAGATACATTCGACTGTAAATAAAAGCAAAAATAATCATATGCAAGCAACGTAAGAAGGTTGTATCCATGAAAAAAGCGAAGGGCAAAACTCAAATTATCAGGAATATGGAAGAATTCAAATTATCAGAAGCAACGCGAAAATGCATGAGATTATGATCAAATAACAATCTTTTGCGGATTCTGTAACTGCTTAACTTGTTACTATGATTTGCAGCGACATATGATGTACGGTTCAAGTGAAATGAAAATGAAATATCAAAGCAGAGTTAAGTGCAGCTGAGCAGAAAAATTTACAATTGCAAAAACCCAATAATAACTTTGAAAACAATTCATAGAAGTTGTTTCTTGTTCAAACATTATTTGCAAAAGTAATTGAACATAAAGGAAAAAAATCCACTTTATAACATAGATCATCATCTTCGTCATCATCGTCATCATTATTGTCCTACGCATGTGAGACGTACACACTGCACATACACGTAACTTTTCAAAGTTACACAATCAAGAAGCAGACGAATGTAAGCAAATAAATCCTTATAGAAGGAAAATAAAATAAAAAAAAAAAAAAATGATTGACATGTCGACGCAACTACATGCCATGACTTGTTTTCGAAACCGTCGAAAGAAGACCAACTTTTACATGTACTCACATACGCGACTATAGTAATGCGAAAAAAAAAAACGAAAAATTCGTATTTTTACTTTTTTGTTCCGAATGCAAGTTTATTAACGCGATTACTTACTTTTTCCTTTTCTATTAATTAATTTAATAAAATGTTACTATGGAGAAGTATGTACCACAGCTGGAGGTTATCAAGCGGGAATAGTTCAACGAAGATTGCAATGAGAAAAAAAAAAAAAAAATCTAATTTTTAATTTTAAAAAGCAGGTAAGAAAGAACGTGTTTAAGAAGTGGCGTTGCCTGTGGAAAAGAAAATCGATTCAATCTGGACAGTTGCCGGGCCAAAGATTACATTGCCTTGGATTATGCTGTTTAAGCTCAATTGACTTAAGGAAATCTCAGGAAAGCTCAAGTGATATAGAATTTACAAAAGCTTAAGAAATCCCAAACAGTATTAGTAAGTTTAAGAGTGGCCAAGCCGTGCTCGCTTCTTGGCTAAAACTTTGCGTAGTAGAGATCTAGACTTGATAGCATAAGTAGGTAAACCAGTAAACCGCAATGCATTTAATAAAACCTCATTTTGATATTCCAGTAATTAAAAAAATTGAATTTATCATTAAAAGGACTAAGCTTTTCGGAGATTGGCAAAAATGCCGGTTCAAAAGAAAATTTCCAAATAAAATTTGTCTAAAACATTATCGTAGGTTATAAGTGTCAAAATAGTGTTGAAGTGATAACATATTTTTCTCGTCACTGTACATTTAGTTTTCGCGATACGAAACGTTAGGAAAACGCACTGATAAAACATTTTCAGAAACATGAGAAACCATACACACCCATTACCACAAACGCAATAACCGCACAAATTTCCTGTGGGTGTAAAATCGATTAAGGTGCAGAAAGCGGAAGTCAATCAAAGAAACGCTCATCAAAAAATATTACGAATTTCATCTGGGAATATGTTTACATAAATGCGTCTAAGCACCTGCAGCGCATCCATGTGTATGGTGAGACTGCAAACGGCATTTTTTTTTTTTTTTTTTTTTTTTTTTTTTTTTTTTACAAAAGGCTGCATACATAAAATGCGTTTACATATTAATGATAAGTAAGAGTAAGAGAATGGTTGATAGTCTCCCATAATTAGATTTCTAGCAAATTTCTATATCAACTAAAAATATAATGCATTTCTCACTTTCTTTGAATATGCATCAGAGGTGCTTTCTTTATTCTTAATTAAGACGTGTTGGATTCTGCCAAGTCTTCTTATCCTTCATTAGATTAGGTCCTCTTTGACGTTCACTGTATAGCAAACTAAGCCTTGCGAAAAAAGCGAAAACTTGAAAAAAAAAACAGATGCATGGTCACCGAATAAGCGAAAATTTTGCATAAAATATATTCATATGAGAACTGTCATCATCGATTACCAAAAAGGCATACAATAAAAAATGCTGTGACTTTTAAAAATTTAATAAGAAAAATCTCGATCAATGTTTTGAAACTTAAGGTAAAAGTAATCGCAAAAACCACCGAACAGTTAATATGAAAATATTCTGGTTTGACACACTCTCCACAGGTTAAAGCCTCGATAAGAGCACTCATCAATTTTCCCGAAACATTTCTCATAGACCAAATGACCTGTCCTCAAGAGACGGAAAAGCAAATAAAAATGTTTAAGAACTGGATCGAAAAGTCGACGCGAATATCAACCAAATGACTACAATAGACATCAAGTAGGTCTTAATGAAATTATTTCACGCATCAATGGAATGCACGATATCAAGACTAGACATATATGGCATTTTGTTATGCCATCAACAAGTGTCAAAGGCGTGTAAGTGGTTGAAATTGAAAAAGTGTTTGCATAGCACAGTTTTGTTGTGCTCAGTAGGTGAACACTTTCTTTTATTATTTTTATTTATTTATTAACACAAATGTAGTTTAAGCCAAATAAAGAACATTCGCAAACGGAACTTTGTTTTTGCTCGTATGGTGTCCAAAGAAATCGTTTTGGTCAAGGGATGAAACGTCGATGTAATTTGAAAACTGTAAGGGAAAAAAATCTGGCGCATTATCGGTATCAACCATAGTCCCGAGTAACTTTGGCAGGAAGGCGCTACTCTACGTTTACTGCGAACAGGGGGGAGTGGTCGGTTATTAGCTTCGAAACTCTAGTGGAACGGTTAATGCCAAGCGCCACCAACAACAATTGGTTGGTTCGAACTGTTCGCCGTTCAGAATTTCAAATAAAAGCAACAGCACTTCATTTTCTTCCATGCCAATGCTCCCTCACAAAGGTAAAATTGGTCCACAAGATGTTGGAAGTATTCGCCTAGGAAGTGGTAGGCTAATCCACAACTTCCTTCACTTATCACTTCTTAGCATCAATGTGTCGTGCACTTGTCTGCCAGCCTTTTGATTTGTACGAAGATGCGAAAATAATGAAGGAGTCGCGGCAAAAGGGAAAGTTTCCATTGTATCCACCAAGTGCCCGGACAATAGGAAAAATATTTAGCTAGCGGAACTAGGGTCACACTTTGATAATATCACTGGTATTTTCTTCTGAATGTAAAGTGTTTTTCACGCAAAAAGGCTCGACATATCTTGTAGATCTTTGCGAAAGTACAATGAGGAAAAGGTCCTGGTCGATCAAATGACACGCTCGTAGTTGAGAGATTAGCTTCGAAATTTTATATGTTCTCCATACAATATTAATGTCTAATGTGCTACCAGAGTATAGAAGCAAAACCGTGAAGACTTGTTTGAAATAGAGAAGAACGTTCTGAGTGTACAATCAAACTTCAACTTTGGGCCACTTTCAATAAAAATTTAACCACAAGTTAAATAAATTCAACTTTTAATTTATAGCAAATCTATTTGAAACCATTCAGTGATACTCTAAGTAATACTTAAGTTTAACTAGAAAATTTCTTCCGGTTAACTGAAGAACTTCGAATTCTAACCAATGTTTAAAAATTTAACTATAACATTTCATCCAGTTAATTATTAAGGAAACAGTTAGTGAAAATAATCATATGATTAAGAGAATGGAATACAGAGAAACACTGACAACAGGTAGAAGAGTCAATCACAATCATCTGACTAACAAACAGCAAAATATGTAAAGACAACAATTTAACATCTCTTTCAGTTCAGATGTCAGTTGTAAAAAATGTATTTGGCAAGTAAACTTTAAGTTAAAATTGTCGTATTAAAAACGTTCCTCTTACCTACACAGCATTATATTGCTTTTTAACAAGAGAAAAATTAATTCTTTTCTTAACCACAGAAAATGCAAGAATAAAATTATTATTATTTTTTTTTAATCTTCTCTGGGTAAAATTATCACAACTTTTGTTATTGTTCATATCTTTTGTTCAACGTAAAGTGAGGTTATATTTGTCCTAAGTCTTATATCATGGGTGACTGAAATCTTATGCTGCCTCTGATGCATAATGTGATGCCTCTGGCATCATCATCTGATTAATATGGTTGGATGAGTACAGTTTAGTTGTACAATACTGTATTCATATATATTCATAATCCTACGATACTGATGCGTATTTTTGAGAATTATAAGCGATGGCTATATTAAAAAGAAGTATACTTTGAAACTATCATTAAATCTTAATAGATTTTAAAAGCCAGTGTTTGATGTGTTGTTAACATTAACATCACATGGATGCATCTGCAAAGATTGATGCTAAATTGAACGGAAAAAGAAGTTACGTTTGTCTTGTTACGATTTTCTACAATAACACGCACCATTTAACACTCTATTGACTTAGCTTTTATGCATGCACTTATGCCACTTAAGTGGATGTAGGAGAAAAGGAAAATTTAACACTGGTATGTCTAATCTTGTACATAAATATAATGTATGCATGGATAACATGTATAGCATATCACTCGAAAAGTTCGTAGCATGGCATATAGATGTCACTACATGTTGTCAGTTAGTATCTAAACTACCAAAGGAAAGTGTTAAAATTGAACGATATGAAGGTTAGCACACCCGTCAATAGTCATCCTGTACCTGTATGTCATCCTACCACCTTATATAGTGGCGTGTTATGTGTACACAAATATATATATGTGTCCTTTAATAAGCTGTCTGTCGGGCCAGGAACGAAAAGGAGTTTTTTTTATTACATTTCATCGAGTTTGGTCTAACAGCAGATCTCTGATGAACAGATTAGCCAGATGCAATGATTACGACATTTTCTTAAATGTAATATCGGACTCTTTCCTACACATTCATACTGATCCGTCTATTCATTCTAAACGCTATTAGCGCACAGAGTTTTTCTTATCTTGAACCGTCACTCAAGGAATGTCCACTGCACGTGTAAACATGGTGAGGGTTAGGAACGATTACAGCTAGAGCGTTCCTCACCGTGCTTAAACTTAAGCTAAATCGTTTCTTTCACGTACTGTTTAGCAAAGTCCGCTGTTTCGTTACAATAGGATATTGGGAACATTAAATTTTTCCTATTGCTCCAAAACGAAGCAATTAATAGAGGTCGCTCTTAAGAGTGCGGACAAATTTATGTATTTCGGCTACTAATGCACTATATCTATCATATGAGGATTTTAAAAATTTTCCATTGGAGAGCACTATCTTCCTCGCTAGGGTATCGCTTGTAATAATTGCTGAATTTTACTTGAGCGAATGTTCTATTGTACGCCCACAAGCTGGAATCTCTTTGCGCCTATCAATCCACAAATTAAAAGGAAGTTTCTCAGAATATCAATTAATTGATAGATTCAGATCTTCACTCCTGCTATTAGTTTTACATGCTTCTACTTTGCACTTTAATGCCTTGTTAGGGCAGCAATAAGTGCCGGTTATATCTCAAATGAGACTAAATGAGATCTCATGAGAGGTCACAGAATTTGCGATAACTTTGTGTCGCATTACTCTTAAGGTTATGAAAAGTTACTGATTTATGCCATCCTTACGTTCTTAGAAGAAGAAAAATAC
Source organism: Glossina morsitans morsitans (assembly GCA_001077435.1). NCBI lineage: Eukaryota > Metazoa > Arthropoda > Insecta > Diptera > Glossinidae > Glossina > Glossina morsitans. Next base: position 81,013 of record CCAG010005519.1, read on the forward strand.
AAACTTCACTAGAAAGACACATAGTCAAGACTAAATTAATGCAGAACTGCAGGCTGCTAGCTTTATAGCATCACTGAGAATTATTGGTGGCAGCTTGGAGGATAAATAACAACGCTATTGCACTTTAATTAGTTTACAAGTTGAAAATACAACTTTCTTCAGTGGTTTTATTCTCAAGCGAAAAAATGTTCTCTTTTGTTTTTTTTTTTTTTAACTCATTTAGTGTTTTATGGCTGTCGATGGATGATTCCGCTAGAAGTTACACTCTGCGTTAATAGTTAATAGTTTAAAGGAAATACTCCTATTTATGAAAGCTATAAACAGAAGTTAAAATTAATATAACTTTATACGGAAAGCGATGGGCATAAAATAAAAAAAAAACTTAAAAATGGCCAAAGTATTATGAAAATTGTGAAATACCTGAGTGCAAATGTGTGTATGAAAAAGAAGAATTTGCCAACTTTATGACTTCTGTCAACAAACACTTTCGTACACTCAGATATCGTTATATATGTTGATGTGCATGCATAATAGCGTGAATCCTGGCGTACATAAACTGCATGCATTAAATGAGAGCGCTACGTACGAGCGTATAAATAAGTAAGTGCTTGAACGTATATATGGTTGGAAGACGGAAAGTTCCTAATTAAAATGTAATAACACTGAGCTGAAAGTTGCAGCGGCAAAGATTAAAAATGAAAGAGAAAAAGAAAATGCGTTAAAAAATAAAGTTGAATTGTTTGCATTTCTGTTTTCTACACTTGCGAGCCGACGTTATTTAGCTCGCTTAACCAAGAAGCACTTGAAGTTAAAGTAAATTACAAAAACTAGTGAGACTAACACAAAGAAAGCCAGTCCCCTTTTAGTTGAGAGCAACTGTGTAAATTATGTCGGAACACAACTTCCTTTTTGTTTAATTCTTGAAATTATTATTGTTGTTGCCGTTGTTGTCATTGTTGCCTGTCCTTTCACTAAAGTTTTCTGTCACCAATGACAAAAACAAAAAAAAAAGAAACAATAATTCGAGATTAGAATGCAAGTAGTCGTAGAGTTTTTTATGCATATGTGCCTACATATATATATATATATATATATATATGTCCATGTAAATGTAAATGCAAATGTATATACGCAGCTATACTTCAGAAAGTATGCTTGGTTTCAATGGTTGCAATGTTGTAGCTTTACGCTTAGTCACACAAATGTGTCTGTCTATCCGCCCAACGCATGGGTCGGGTAAAGTGCTTCTCATAGAAAGTTGAATGATTTTTTCGTTTTTCACTAAACATTCACTTTATTGTCAACTTTGTTATGTTGTTGTTGGGACTAAATTGTAGCAGTTGTTGTTTGTCTATAAGCATGAAAACTTAGGATAAAGTATTCCCTACTCTTTAGCGACATTTTCTCTCTACAAGTCATTGCATGCTATTTATTCGTAAACATCAAAAATTATATACATATATATATATATATTGGATCATAAAACAATTAATTAAAATTAGAAAAGTTTTCCGCCAACCTTCTCCAATAAAAAGATGCAAAAAAAAATAAATAAATAAAATTATTATGGTCTACGAAAAATATCATTTCTTCTAATCTTTAATGGTGAGTACTAAAGATTCGGTTTAACATAAACGTAAATTATCTTTTGTTTCATTTTTTTCCTTCTTTACGGATGTAAGGCTAGCAATTTAGTGAAAACCATAGTTTGAAAAAGTTGTCACAGTTTATATATATATATATACATATATATATATATATATATATATTTTTTTTTTTACAGTTCTTGTAATATGCAAACGTACATATGGTACGTAGGTCTGTAAAAAGTCATTCACATGCCGTTAGGTTTCACAATATTCACCAAGTTTATGAAATGAATGTTAAGCCTAAAGTTGCAATAGACGATTTTCTCATTCAAAACAATGGTCTTTAGAAAATGAAGTGCGAAACTGAAGAAGAAAAAAAAAAAGAAATCAAAAAAACAAATAGAGACAGAAGCAGAAAACAAGCGACACACAATGTAAATTACGTTATCGGTAAATGTGTCTCACGAGTGAGACTTTTGCGGCCATTCTCTGCCCAATTGTGTATGGCTTTTTAAGCCACCAACAAAATCCCATGAGCAACTTATTACCATTGTGGGTTTTCGCTCAAAGAATTTCTATATATTGCTTCAATAATGTGAAATAAATTAACAGCAAGCTTAGGGCTTTCAATATGTTGGCCCGGAATGACAGAAGAACTTATAAAAATAAAGCAAACAAAAAAAGTTTATGTTCGCTTTAAGACGAATCCAAGAACATGCGACCACTCAAAGCAATGCATAAAATTTGAAAATTATTTTATTAATTGTGAATATGTCAGATGACTTTTGGAGCTCCTCTGTTTGCGCTAACCTCTTTAATGATTCTAAAAAATATTGTACTAAAACAGTCATTTGGAAGTTCCTTCATAGCGACCTGCTTATGATCTTATAATTTCTTGTACCAAACAAACGTAATCCTGCGGAACTTTTCTTACCTAAAATTTTCAAGTCTTCATATTAAACTTTACTCTAAGTTACTTGTTCAGAACTCTCCTTTTAGTCGTCTTCAGTGGCCTTCTGAACATTCCTTTCAGAGAACAATCAAATGATTCTTTAAGACATTGTGTCAACTTGGTAGTTTAGGGTTTCTTTCTTTACACCCACTGTCCTAATGCTTTCCATTGAGTTTGTTCAACATGGCCTATTGAATGCTCGTATAAAATTCTGGACTAATCTTATCGTAGTACTGATATTCTGTACTAAGCTTTTAAATGATTGATAGCCAGTCATTCGAAGCTTTTCTTATCGGTTTACAGTCTGTTGTTTCTCTGCACTAACCATCGTAGTAGGCTTACAAAAGTTTGATCTAATTTGATCGTTCCTTCTACAATTTTACAAAATTTTGTACTAAGTTCGTCTTTGGAAGCATTCGTTAAAGTTTCTTCTTAAATGGTTCTACAATTTTTTACTTGATCTACTTTTTCGATCTAGGCTTGTATTAACATTCCAAGCCTTTTTGTAAAATTTTGCTTCAAGTTGATACCTCGATCTATTAAAGTGAAGTTTTTTTGTTGCGTTCGTCTTCGGGAACCTTCTTTACAGTAAATTTTTCTTTCTTCTTCCTTTCTCTTCTTTTGTCATTTTAGTAAGTAGATACTACAAATTGTTTGTACGAGCATCTCTTAAAGGGTTTTGCTCATTGTCTATGGTGAATGGCCTCTTAGGCTGTTCAAGCCTTATGGCCATGAAATCGTAGCGACTATTTGCATCAAGCTTCTGGTTAATACCTGATGTTGATTAGTTGTTGTAATGGTACTTGGCGAATTTGCGAGCTGTTTAAGACATATCCGGTTCTAAAATAAAAATATATGCAAAATTAGAAGATTCTATTTTAATGTTTCGACCGTGACGGTGGCAATAAATGGCAATAGTCTGACGGACGGATGGCATCATAAAATGTTATATGACATATATACGTCATTGGTTCTCTCCGCAACGAAAGAACGAATCTTTTGTATTCGTTTCTTTCTTACAAGGTTAGGCTCGGTAAATATTAAGAGATTGTTGATCAATAAACTCAAATGTGTGCACGTATGATAACTTATCACTACCCATATACTCACCTATAAAAACACCTAACTGAAAGAGTTTTATTTAGTTTTTGAAATGATCCTTGCGAATGTCCGGCTAAGTGATATTTTCGTATCTCTTATATACTTTCGTCGGGGTAAGTTTAAAATCAGATGAATCGGTCAAACTTTCGCTAAAGCATGAAAATTCGTAATATATTCCTTATTACAGTTTATGTAGCAATCTTTGATTCTCCTTCGCTTTGTGGAATTACTAATAATACACGTATACCTTTATTAAATGTTTAAAATATTCGCAAAACCTTAAGAATTCCTTTTTATTACTTACTGCTTTTGAGTGTGCTATGTTAAGTCTGCTTCTCCGTCTATAATGCGAATTTTTTTTTGGGCTGACTTTGTCAAGGTGATGTCCTGCTGATATATTTAGAGAACAAAGTATTTCCAATGCCATACTCTCGTAAGCTTATAGTGCAATATTTGTTTGAAGATAAGAAAAAAAAAAAGATAGCAAGTAGTGGGTATCAAACGGCGTGTGCAGCATTTCAAGTGTACTATAGCTTCTCTTAATGTCCTGCGTTTATATTTATGTCTATACCTAAATAAAAAAATAACTTAAAAAAAATTAACTTTAGAAATTTTAATTCTAAACTATATTAAATATATGATGATACGATCATGGTATCAAGATAGACGATTTCAAGATTTAATATTGCAATGATCATTCTCGTCTGGAAAGGTAAGATGTGTCGCTTGGATTGAAATAAATTCTCAGGTCTGCTGTAGAAAAGATTTACTTTTCTAGGTCAAGAAGAGGTAAACATATTCCTCAAGATGTTATGAAGTGTGCCACACCGTTTTCGCGTTTAGTTCTCATATAAACCTCAGTTGTACGAGGGAATCTTTTCTTGGTTATACATTGACGTCGTTCATGCATATGGAAAACGCGAATTCATAAAGTCTGTACACCTAGCGATAAAGTAGATCAAAATTAGCGGCATGTCTAACACTAACCCTGATATTCGCGCCGCTTTGAATTGTTCCATTTGGTAAAGTTTCCCGATGGAGCATGCATCCACTAAGCTGCGATTACTTCTTACATCATTCTCTTCTCTAACTTCATTCTAACCGTCACCCTATCACACGTGGGCGGGGAAATTATATTACTAAAAAATATTACTAATCATCCCAGTTATGCGCGAAAGATATTGGAACCGATTTTATCCTTTCTTAAAGACTATTAGTGATTTAAATGGGTTTGAATGTTATTGTTTCTCTGAATGCTAAACTATGTGTTGTGCCAGTCGGCTGCTGTCTGCATATCATGAGTTTAATTCTCCTAATCCATTTAAGACCTGCTTTCGTACGAAATCTATCTTTGAAAAAATACTCAAGTACTGAGATATTCGCCATATAGTTATTTGTTAGGGTGCAAAGACGACCTCTTTTGATGGATATGAGCCAAGTTGAACCAATCACTTCTTACATCACCTCTTATATGTGTAATGAAAACTTAGTAGAAAGGAAAATCGAAAGTTTATAATAATATTTTTGCTTAGGAGACATCGTTTCCGTGAACTGCACTCTTAGCATAATGCTCTTAGGCGGCCCACTGAGAAGCATTTACTAAGGAAACATTAATTTTGATAATATTTAAATATCACAACGACTCTTGCTCTCTATCACTTTCTCCTAATTCGTGTTAAACCTTTAATGCGACCTCATTGTGACGGTTCTCTACATACGAATACGTAAAGAGAATGTCAAAGCGTTGTAACTTGGGTTGGAAAAGGAATTAAATTTACATTGGAAAAGCATTAAAAATGAGTTTAATTTTCCCATTTCTGTAAGTATGTATAAGAAATTAAATTAGGATCATATAATATAATCCTAGGTCTAGTCTCAACGGACAGTTAAGTTTAACTTTTTTATGGTGTAGAGGCTTGCTATTAACGCTTAAGAGCTTTAAATACAATCAATTTTAATTTAAACCAGACATGGAAATGTATGCACTGTCATGGGATTAAGAAGTTGAAGTTGAATAATAAGAAATGAAACCTAAAAACGTTTTACAAATAAATGGTAATTAAAGTTTTTCTTTAATGAATTTAAGCAAAGAAGTCTAATTATATCTTACATCAACCCTTGGCGGGATAATGCGTTAAAGAAAAAGGAAAATTACAAAAAAAAGGGAGCAAAACTTTACAAAAAGAGTTATTTAAAACTCAAGTTAATAAGTTGCAGTTCGCATTAGATACTCTACACCTCTTATGCCATCGTAGCATACAAAATATTGGACCTTGTTGTCGTCAAAATGTTCCGTTTTCATGAGAAATCTTATACGGGAAGAGATGGATACAAAAGATCAACTCATAAAGTCCCCAACAGAGAAAAGTTTGTCTATTGTTCTCTTGGGAGAAAATACAATAGCACTCTTGTCGTGTCAATATGTTCCATATGATATGTGTGCGAAAGCATCTTTTGTCGTAACTTCTTGTCGTCGAATATTGAAAATGAAACATTGTTTCGACTTTTTGCAAATGAAGTTTTATGCGGAAAATAGAACCAGTTAATGGCGTTCCCTCTTCCCCCGACACATTAGTGTAGTGACTTTCCTTAGAATATTTACAACTTGAACCCTCGACTTGTAGGTGCAACATGAAAATACATGGTTAGACTCACATACAAAGTCAAGCTTAAATCATTCCCCAAACTAATTCTGACGGGCGCTATAAAAGCTAATCCTATTTCAAATCACTCTCCATAAAATGACCCCTATCACAAGCAATGCAGGGTATAAAAAAAAAACACAAACTAAGTAAGTAATTTTCTTCCATATTATAATTTTTTCTAACAAAAGAGCAAAAGGCATCAATTATACTAAAGCTCCTTAATCGTAAGATCAGCTAGAAAAGCTTTTAGTACATCTCAGCCTGCATAAAAATTGAAGCTAAACGAATGCTTTAGCAAAGTACTTAATAAATCGTAAATATACACCGCCTCAATGTGTGTGTGTTCACACTTACTTAGACTTCGTGATTGGTATGGATTCAATATTTTAGAGAATTCAATCGCTCTTAAATATTCCCATTCGCCATGCCTTCTCAATCTCGATCGGTTGCGACATCGGTTCACATCAATTTGCTAAAAGATAAACAGTTGAATATCGCAGGAAAAACTTCAGGATGGCACTCTGCACCAGATATGCTGGACTGGAAAAAAATTTGATACCGATGGAAGCGGTGAATACTGCCCGTGGAAATGCTAGTAATGACTTACTAAGCACTTACGAGTTGAACAGCGTCCGCGTAAGTTGACTACCACCATAATCATCTTACTGCCCTGATATGTGATTTCAACAAAACCGTAAGACGAAGAGTTGTTGAAGGTCGTTTTGGATGGGAGGAATTATTGAAGACAAATTTTGTTGCTTTGTGAATTATTGTGGCTTTTCGGAAGGTTATATATAAGAATTCTTAACAACACGATATTAAAACAATCTCTACGTCATATCCATAACAACATAGCGCAATTAAAGATATCACTAACGCATGCTGCAGGCATGTTAACTACAGTAAGTAAGTTTGTGAGAAATATTTTAAGTTTTCTGAAAGTTAGTTACGCTAGCAATCGAAGAAAGAAAAAAAATAAAATTTCAATTCATTCAACTTTGCTGAAACTCGGATCCTTGTCATCACTTCAAGTGACTATTTTTCACTAACACCTTTTCTAATTGGAATAATAAGGTGGGTTACTAAGTAAGATATATTCCTTTTGGGTTGAACTTAATGGGTGCCATTAACAAGTAATTAATAAGTAACGTAGGTTCCAAGCGCCAACATTTCTAGTTTGAATGCAGCGTAAAAGCAGAATGATAGATAAGTGGATTTGGAGGAGTAGACCGCCAGCTAGAGTCATTTCATAATCATAGCTGCTTGCTTGTATTTTGATCAGCGACAAAGATTTTGAAAAATATTTTCATTAATATATATTCTACCAATTTTTCTATATAAAAGCCTTTTTCAAGTGAAAAAATGATCACAATATACGCAAGCGCCTTATATTAGGTAAACCATTTGGGCGAAAAAAAATTCTTTTGTTCGTTGTAGTTTGCCTTGCGGTGGCAGGACGTGTACAGATGCTTAACGATAATCCTTTTAGGTAGAGAAGGCAAATATTTTGATGGTACGCTAAAGCGAAATGTTTTCAAAGTCCCTATATGTCTTCTTGATGCGCAAATTTTGGTCAATTATAGCCCGGAGGCGAAAAATAGTTCACTAAAGCCTGGCTTTGAATCCGAATCTGCTTAAAATCGCATATATTTTGTCCAGTGTTAAATAATATCAAGAAAACCCATTGTAGCACAGGCCAGGATCGACCTTGAAAAACTCTAAATCACTTTACGACCACATTTTCAATCTACGACTTTGTATAAGGAGCGGTGAAAAAGACTCCAGTCAGTTAGCAATATACGTGGAAGATTGTGAGATGTGTGTTCAACACAAACATACGCGAGCACACATCATACGGACAGACGGACGGGTAATCTTGAAAAGTTTCAAGTATTGAAAATTTGATTCTGATTGATGAACGTGAGTCTAAATCGATTAGCGTAATAAACGAGGGATTTATCTGAAATCATTTTGGTTATTGGATACATTTCCACACTGTTCACATGCCTTGCAAGTTTTTCAAAACCCCCCTAAAACTCCTTGAAAGGGCCTAAAGGGAAAGAAAATGTTGGACGCTTAACGTCGCGGATTAAGTGAATAAACTTCTATAGGGTGCAGGCATCGAAAGTACGACTTATTGCTGTATAACATTTCTTTAACTAACCTGAAGCTTTTCATTATGTTTTACACAGACGACGAAAACTTTTTCGATCAAATTGTGAATATTGAAATAAACTCTTACGTACACATTGTCGCAATTAAAAGAAACGAAAAAGAAATATTTATATCGGTTCATGTAAACTTTGTAATGAGATTATTTATTATTCCGTATTACAATTTGCGTGAATATATTCGTACAACTAGTTTTTTAGTTAAAGAAAAAAAAGAAAAAAGAAAAGAAAAAAAGAAATGTTATCTTTGCACAGGAATTAATTCAGAATTTATTAACAAACTTTGTTTTTTTTTTTTTTTTGTTTTTTCTTTATATTCACTTTTCTTTGTTTTATAGCATAATCATAAAATTAATTATAATGATGGTGAAAACGTAGAAAATGGAAAGAAAATCAGAACGGACTTTACTTTGAGATGCAAAATAGTCTCAAGATGAACTAGCTAGACAATGGATTTTCCTGCAGGGGGAAATGATGCAACGGAATTAATGAAAATTGCTACCGGTTTCATTATTATCGTTTTTTGTTGTTATTGTTAATGTTGTTGTTGTTGCCACCAAGAAATAATAAAGTACGAATAATGAAAAACACTTTCAAACAGATAGAAATGCA